>VUYV01000050.1:2052416-2069621 GCA_008711295.1 Anarhynchus alexandrinus | reverse complement strand
TGTTTTTCCCCCCTTTTTTTTTTTTCCCCCTCTCCCCCCCCCCCCCCCCCTTCTTTTTCTTTGGCCTTTTCCCGTACTGTGCCCTGACTGTCTGGAGTGGGATCTAGACGAGGGATCCCCCCTGGCGAAGTCACTCATGTGCTGCTGGCTGTGACACACGCTATGTGTGTCGCCTTTGTATGGTCCTGGTTGGGCCACATGCACTTAGCCTGCAGTTTATTGCAGGATTTGCTTTTCGTGTGCGTCGCGCGTGCTGGAATAAAAGAGCATTTCAAAGGGTACCACGAGAGTTGACGTTTCAGGCCTGCTCTGGGTTTTAAATAAACCTTAACCCGGGGAAATGATTGTTCCAGGTTAAATGGCCCTACCCTGTCCTTTGTTTCATTATTTGGGTTCTTCTGTTTTGTTCGTGTGACAATTCTTTTTAAGAAGCTGGGGGAAGAAGTCTTATTTATTAATTTCATCCACGCTGACCGAAACATTTTCACTGTTTTACATATGGCTGAAGTTATGTTCAGATTCACTTTTTCTCTATAGGTGACACATCCGAAGTGAACAGAACGGGCCCGATGCTGCCAGTCCCTTCTTGAGTGAGTAACCGTAGATCTGGCCCATTGTCAGAAACTCTCGCTACCGTCAGCGCCGCCGTTTGGTGTGAGGTCTGATAAAACGGCTTTACCTGTTTGGGGCACCTATAAGGCTACCCAGAACAAATGCTGTCACCTAGCCCATGTGATTCTGGTTTGCTAAACGCACACTATATGTTTTTTGAACTAAGCCTCTAATAGCTTTAACTTTCTGCTTTGCTTAAATATGCTTCAGGGAGGAACGATAGCTTTTACTTTAAACGTTTCGCAGTACCGACACAGGCACAAATGGAAATGAATATTTGAGATAGTTTCAGACACAGTACAATCCACAAACAAGGCAAACGATATCATCCAAAAGGCTTATTAACTAAAACCCAATGTAGAAGTGTACTTTTTACAAATATTTGCCCAGGAACTTAGACTGTTAAATTCTGTCAATATCTCCATCACCCCTGAAATTATTGCTCACCTATATCCACAGTGACCCCAAATTGTCAGGGAGAAAGCCTGCCAGTTGTAAATCCACACGGGGCTACAACAGGATTGCAATTTATTATAAAGCAGAAATGTTACTGAAGGGAAAATTGGTGCCTATTCCCAAGTCCACACCTGAAAGGAACATGCTTTCCAGAAATAAAGATCTTACCAGAGGATTGTTTAACATTTCTGGTGAGATAGCATCATCATAGTAGGTAGATTATATTTATTCTGAATTCATTTTAACCCACTACAAACGCTTTTTAAAAATTTTGTTTAAAAATAAAAGCAACTACCGAAATTCAACAACACCTTGAAAAAATTAAAATACACACTTATGTTGCAGACTTTATGTGTGACAGTACATTATAGAACGGTCAAGATAGAGGTATACTTTTTCCTTCTTTCTCCAAAATGATGTAGCTTGGAATAATATTCTTGCTTCCCTCTGAAATGATTTTAATGAGTGCAGAAATATTTTTTATATAATTTAAAAGAGGAAATGAAAGGCTATTACAAAACTAAATTTAAGAGCATGTTTTAATACTCTGAAAGACAAATATGGAATATATGTATTTTGGGAGAGATCTCGTATATGATGTGGAAAGAGCTTATTTAAACAAGTGTGTATGTACATTCCTTCAGATGACAGTGTGCACGCTGTCGTTAGAGACGTAGGATTTTTGATCCTGTGGTCTGCTTACTTGTAACAGAAAATGATTGTAATGTCAGATATGCATAAACAAATTCAAAGAGCATCTGAAATTTGATCATAAAGATAAAATCAATTCAAAAATCTAAAATGCTATTGCTTATGAAGAATTGTTTGTGAAACACCTAATTCTAAAAAGGTGATCACAGGATTTTCTAATATTTACTCCCAAAATAAACTTGCGAATCTAAAAAGATGCTAACCTGCCTGCACAATGTGGACACCTTTCCCCTTTCAGTTAATTTCTGGTGTCAGTAATAACAATGAACACAGGAAACGCATTCCACTCTTTTATCTTTACCCTCCATTAAAATTATCTCTTCACGGAGACATCCTTAGAAATTAGCAGTACCTATGGAATCAGTATTTCCACCAAATAATAATTTTAAAACTGAATATATGTGCCATTTTCCTTTCTTTTTCAGTAGATAGTTGTGAGTATTGATTGATAATTGTCAGTAAAAAGAATTAAATTAAAACTAAAACTAAAACTAAAACATGCTGTAAGACAACAAATAGATATTTTTACATTTATGCTAAAACATTTGGATTTGCTTTTAATAGGAAGACTTCATGAATTATTAAAATTGCACCTGATCCAGTTAATAATGAAGTTAACTACCGGCAGGTAAAATGCTCTTTTCTGTGTAAGATTTATACTTTAGCCCCACAGACACTTCATATCCCCGTTCCACATTTCTTTTGTTAACATAACATTATTCAAACTTTTATTTTGGGACTATTGCAATACGTGAAACATCTGTGTGTGTGTGTCTATGCACAAACACACAGAAACAACTGATCTGTCCCTTTTTCACCCCAAAATACTCGTGGGTAGCTATATATTTAGATGCATACGAAGGTCCGTGCAGTTTTGGGGTTTGGCACAGTAATTAAGGTAGCGGGATTCAGATACGGTTTAATGCTGAACTTTCAAAATTTAACATTAGAGTTCCTGGTTCATCTACAACAGGATGGATACTGTGTTTATAGAGTTCATTCTTGACCTTACCTGAGTAAGTACTTTAAGTTAAAGTATGAGATGCACCTAGAGGGGTAATACATTGAGTTTAATAGGAAGACAGTTAATAACCTTTTTTCATCCTCATGCACTATCAATCATGGCTGTCACCAGTCTGCTGAATCAAAGCAAAAGTGTTCTTCACAGATGACTGATTAGAAACGCAAAATCACAAGATCCATCTTCATGGTCACTTTTATTATAGTCATTTTTAAACTGACAGCAACCTGCTCAGTTTCAGCAGACTGGGCATCACAAATAGTGTCACTCAGTGCAGCTAAGCATGAGAAGATGTTGGCTGGATTATACTTAAAAATAATTAGGCCCAAAGCCTTTTGTGGAAGCAAGAAAAAGGATTTTCTTGGGTCCAGCCCCATCTTTTCAACACCGGCAGTAGCCTACGTTTTTACAGTGGGTTACTATTGGAAAATATTTTCAGTCTTCCACTTGTAGTGTATTAATCAGTTTTCGGTGGCCCTTGGATACTTTTTGAAAACAATATCTTTGCTGGTACTGCGACCAGTCAGTTTTGATAGAACCACTCTTAAGCATAGGCTTAACAATTACACACTGTTATTTGTATAGTGCGGTGATGAACTGTTGGTTTCCAGCCTTCCGAGGAATATTGCAAAAGCTAATTATCTTGTTAACTAGATTTGTTTCAATAACACTGTCTCCTCTTCAAATAAACTAGCGAACAGTTCAACAGTTTAAGGTTATTTATAAACTAAATAGGCTCCGGCAAATTTAAAATCAAAATGGTATAGGCGAGAGGTAGGGGGAGAAAGAGGGAGAGAGGGAACACTGACACTGCAAGGTGTGTTTCCGAAACACAGGGAAATCTAATCTAAGGAAAGGTATTCAGTAATGTTGAAAAGCGAAAGGTTTTTTCTTGTAGAAATATGTTAAATCCTGAATTTACATTGTGGCTTACAGCCTTTAAGCTTTGTACATACTGAGATAAATTACGTAAATTGCTATTGACTCCAAAGGGTGTTTTTCCGGTGTGAAAACTGTAGGATTGGTTCCTCAACATAAATAAAAGCCTTTCACTCTACTTAACGCTGCTTAACGTGGGTAGGAAAATAATAGATTCTGATTTGGAATTTTGATTCGAGGACTGATGAAGTGAGAAGACAGCCAAGACTAATTTTTAAATTAGGTGGAAGCTAAATAGGGCAAAACTCTTCAAAATCTTTCCCCCTTTTTAAAATTTAAATTCCACTTCATCTTGTGAACACAAAATAACGTATTGCACCAGCTGAGCATCGTTTTAGAGTTATCTTTAGAATTCCAATGAAACGGTGCGTCTGGTTTGCCACTTAACTTTAAACCCCAAAAGGTAGTCTTATTAGTAAGCCTGATTTGTGGGGCTGTGATCCCTTTAATATGGCTCAAAGGACCTGAAGCAGCGTACGTCTAAAACTTTCCTTGCAAACACACCTGCTAACTACAAGTGACTGCGGTGGGCCGCAGCGTTGGACCTTTTTCACGTGTGTAGTGCCCCTTCCCACCCTCCTCTCTCGAACTGGAGGGCAGGACTTCTGTCGAGTGGGGCTCTTCCAAAAGGCGAGGCCGTTCCTTTCCACCCTCAGACCTCACTCTCGCTTTTCTCACGAGGCTACACACACACACACACACACACACACACACACACGTGCACACACACACTCTCTCAGTGGCGGTGAAATAAGGTTTCTACAAACGTGCAAACAGACACACACACACAGGGACACCAAAAGCACGCTACATACGTGGTTTTAAAACTATACAAGGTAAATCGGCATACAGCCGCTGGGTCCTGGATAGTTGTGCTGACAGATTTATCCCAACTAATCATGCCAGGAGAATATCTTTAATTAAAGTATCTTTAATAGTTTTGTAATATTTCCATGTACTGCATAAACACCTGTGGGACCAAAGAAGGAAAGCGGGCAGCAAAGTAGGCAGTTTTCTGTCCAGTTGAGATTCATGTTTGATTTTTTTTTTTTTTTTAGTTAATGCTTATCTTAAGGATATAATTAGCATTTGATAATGTGGTCCCATGTAGAGACTCCATGTTTGTTAACGTGGTTTTAACATGCATTTCTATTTTCTGATGAAAAATTGATACACTAATGCTGACTGACAGCTGTCTAAAAATCAAAGAGGCTAAGTATGTCTGAATTTAAATTTATAAGCATTAATCAAAAGCTAATCAAGCAGAGAAACTAAGAATGTCTACTGATAAATAACACAATCATATTTTAATAATGGCGCTTTTTGGGGGGAAGACAATGTTATTTAATTAACCTTTTTTTCCCATTAGGTATTTTTAATAGTATATTCTCAACATAAATAGCTAAGGAAACTTGACTGTAAATTATTCATGTGCACCTTTGTGTGTAGTGAGGACCTGTTTTAAAGAAATCCTGAGATCTGAAAGTATAAATATCTGCATTACAGAAATGAAATAATACATATGTTCAGGCTACAAATACTGTCAAGTTTCAAGTAGAAAAGTTGTCTTTTCTCCTAAATATTAAATAGTACTAATCTACTTCCTAGGGTTTTTTTCAAGCCCAGTTATCATTTTAAGACAGTAAGGAAAAGGTGACCGGTATAGCTTAACTTAAGCACATAGTAAATCCATATATGTCTAGTAATGAGCATAAGTAAGATGAACAATGGTAAGAAATTTTGTGGTTTTTTTTTTACTCCTGTCACAATGAAGGAAAACACAGGTAATAATAATTAAAGGCATTTTTAATTCCTTAAGAAAATAGCTATATAAACCTCACTTTGTAAACTTTAAGAATGCATATGTTGTTTCACTGTCCATGCTGTATCTTCCCAAAAATGCTGTATTGCTCACTGCGTGCTTATTTACTATTTCATTACACTTGCTTATGCAGCATCTTTGTTACATATTAGTATACAACACAGAGTTAGCTTTAAAGGACCAGGATTTTTAGAAATAAACGTTGAATTAACTATATTTCCAAGTACAAATCTATCTATCTTATAAGACATGATTGAAGTAAGTAATAACATATTATTGGTTCATACTATCTTTTCACGGGAAATGTTACAGGGGAACTGTTATAACATATTAAAGTCCTGAATGCATATAAGCATTTTGTAAGATTTCACAAGACGTAATTTATACAATAAATAAGTAAAAGAATTTGCATCTACTTTAGCAATTACTAATGTAATTGGAAGAGAATAATAGTGGGTGGGTACACGCACAGAAGACAGAAGCTGAAGGACTGTGTAACTTTTTTTTTTATTTTTAAATAAGCAGATCTACCCAAGTAACCAGACCGAACAGTATCTGGAAGATTTCTCTTTCCAAATGCACTTATCCTAAACATATTTAGACCCACGGAAAACAGCCCTCAAATCCTTCCACAGCAAACGCAGAGCAGCAGACACAAACACGGGGGATTCCCATACCACACCTGCCTTTTTGCTGCCTGAATATGCCGCTATTTCTGTCCTCACGGTGGGGTTTTTTTTTTTTCCCCTTTGGTTTCTGAAATGTTCTCTGTAGAAGCTTAGAGAAGGGAAAAGGCTTTTCTGTGAGCGTCAGGTTGCGATAAATGTGTGTATGTGAGTGAGAGAGAGCGTGTGTGCGCGCATACGGAGATGTGTTAGGAAGGCCGGACTGGTCATCTTTCAGCATCTCTCTCCTACCTGGGGTTCGGAACCTCAGCTACCGCTCACCGAGCTTTAAAGGGAAAAGAGCAGGGCAGCAGAGGTCATGCAAAATGCTTCTGGTTTTATATTCGAATTAACAACATTTAGAAGAGAGCCTATTGCCCGATACCGATATTCCCAGTGGCTAACTAGTTACATAGTTTTACCTTCCTTCAAAAGCATTTAGATGTGCCTCGGTAAGTCCAGACGGCTGCTCGTCAGCACTTAAAAAGGATTCTGCATTTTTCCTTTTGCATTTTCGAAAATATCAACCACGTATTATAAAGCAGGGATTTCTGGTTTTTTGTCTTTTTTTTNTTTTTTTTTTTTTTTTTTTTTTTTTTTGTTGGTCTTTATACTGCCAGACCTCTTTTCTTTGCCTCCTGCAAAAGATAATAGCCACGAATCCTTGCAGGTTGTCTATGCATTTTAAACATTTCTTTGCCAAATAGAGGAAAACCCACGTATTTTTCTTCCAAAAATTAGGAAAAATACCTATTTTTATCCTGCTGCCAAAGGATGAACACGGAAATTTTAGTATAAACATCATGGATGTGCTAAATACACTAAAGCATGTGAATCTAATACAGATTGAAAACAACGGAAAAGCTATCTTATTCCTCAAGTAACAGATTTGGGGATAAGCACATATACTTTGTTTTTCTTCTATCTTTTAGATGTAGTCTAAATCATGGTTTAGATCATAGTCTGGTAGGCTAAAAGTAAAAGATTATTTTCGTAGAAATGTTCAACTAGGGTTTTAGAGCCCTGCTGTGGAATGCAAAAGGGGTAAAAAAAATTCCCCCAAATTTCCTTGTCCTGATGATAAAAGAATAGTTTAGGTGTTACAGTAAGGGTGGTTTTTTTTTTTTTTAATATTTGATCTTTCTTTGTAGTTTTTATTCTAACTTAACTGTATTTAGGCCCTGTTTTCATCTTTATAAAGCACTAGCTTTTCCTTCTTTGTAAGTTATTCTCCCATAGTGCATCTTAGTTTAATTCATTTTTAGCAAAAGAAACACCCAGGTTCAATCTGGAGACCTCCTTCCAACATAATTTAGCTAGACCTTTTCTTAGTAAAGGTTTTCTGGTTTTCATTTTCACTTCATATTCTCAAATAAAAGATCCTTTGTTGTCTACCATTTGATTGGACTTAATGAAAAACACTCCATTTTAACTTAACAGTATTTCCCTTTGAATTTATTATATTTAAGGACACTGTCAAAAATCAAGCATTTAATCTCAGGTTTTTATACTTAAAATTATATTACTATCATATGGTTCAATGAGGTGATGTAAAAAGTATATTGAATAGATTTCAAAAAGAAAAGTGAAAAACTAGCCTCATTTTAATATGAAACTAAATACTATGGCTAATGTGCAGATTGGGTATGGTAGTTGACTTTAAAGACTAACATGTGACAGGGTGCCAACAGCTGAATTGTGCAGTATTGACTAAATGAGGTTCACTGATTTGTATTGAGGCTAATATCTTCTTTAAACAATTCCGTGTAAATTGTGCGTATAAAGTCATTGGAAGCTATTTCTCAGGACAGCCTCGCTGGCTAGCTACCTGCTGGAGTGAGGAAGATAATCAATAGAAAGAAATAGAGCTGAGCATGAGACTAGGAAGCTTCAGAGCAGTTAGTGCTGATAAAAGTAGATGATGTCAATATTTGGGAATAACACAACTCTAGGATAACAGACAAAAGAGAAGTGCATATGTTGTAGAGTGTTCAAACAGGGGCAGAATTAATGCATAAGTGGCAGATGTTGCCCCAGGCTGCAAAAGACATTATTTATTCCAGGTATTGTTAAATTCCTAGTGAAACACCGCTGCTCGATATAGTATATTAAAATTATATCTAGCGATGAGAGAGTCAGAATACTTTTTACATGAGTAGAAATTCTCAGATACAAAGAAGCTGATGCACTCTATTGATATAGAGCATTTTCCATGTCTCCTTGACCTCGTAAGAAAGAGCCACTGTCAGAATTGAATACTACAAAACCAGTGCTCGGTGCTCCCTAATTAAATGAATATTTAGAACTAATATTTAAAATATTAACGGGACCAAAATGGAATGGCACAGTTTGGCAGAGATCAATTCTTTGCTTGTAAAGATATAGACATCCTTGAGTCCACCCTCTTCCCCCCCTTTTTAGTGTTTAAAGATTATTGAAACAAAAAATTCCCAATGCTCATTCAGAATTATAATATGGTGAATGCTTTTAGCCGTGGTGTCCTTATTGGTAGTGAAGTATTGGTATATTTTTGCTAATTTAATAGTAGAAATCAGTTTTCCTCTTGCTGTCAGGCGATGAATTTTTGTTCTTCTATGCTGATCTTTCTGTTGATGTATTATGACATAGTCTGTCAACATGAACAGATATGTGAAAGGGAGATTGGGTGACTGAGACATGCAACCTGAATATGGCTCCTCTTGAATTTTAAGCATATTATCATGTTTGGATACAGTCAGTAGAAATGTAGGATTTTTTTTTTTTCTCTCTAAAGAAAGCTTTTATTTTGATGTAATTTAAGCAAAAGCAAAACAGGTGGACTATGACAAGGTCCTAAAAGCAGAATGTATGAGGTAACTCCAAAACATATGCATGAGAGCTTAAAAAGCTTTCACGTCTAAGTTAATAGCCCTTTAAAACTAGCATTTGCAAAGCGCAAAACTTTTTGTGTAAGAAGAACCAATCCAGGCTTATCTGATTATTAAATATTGCTATATTTTTTTTTTTTTTTTTAATTAAATAATTCCACAAGCTTTACATGGTTTTGTTGTCACAGATGTTTTTATTGTTTGGTGTTAGATATCTGGATTACATCAAGTAGGTGATTACTATGTCAGCTAAAAAGGTCAAGTTCCATACTTTTTATTTCAAACCATCATAAAGAAACCTTTCTATAATGACACACATGTCTATAATGTAGATCCCTCCATACTCGCTTTAAAAAAAAGCTTCTATCTGACACATGGCTTAACAAGAAAGAATTTCATATTTTGGTAGTTAATACGTTGTCAATATTCATGTATAAATAAACGCTTGTGCACTGAAATAATTAACATTTCCACAGCAAATTTCTCATTAAAATATCAGATTTAATCACTAAATACACAACTTACAGCACTAAAAGTTGTTATTGTTAGAGTGATGTGCCATAAAAGCCTTCTTACACAATTTTTTTCAGGTTGCTTTTCTTTAGTTGTCATATGTGCCATCATTCCATCTGAAAATTACAGGAATATATAAGATTCCTGTTTAATACTTAACTCTAAAGAAATCTTCATTTCAAATAAAGCATGCATTTTGATTTGGGACATAGTCAAAAAATCTTTAAAGATATATACATCAACTAATTTGTTAATCTTGTGCCACTTTTAGCATTTGTCACACATATAGACCAGGAAATTGGCTCCATCTCATTCTAGCTCTGTGTTGAATTAAAAACCTCTACTGCAAAGAAGAGCATGATGTGGGGAAAGAATAAATTTAGTTCTTTCTTTAGTAATGCACATATATTTCCATACATTTCACATCCTAAGGGAGCCTGTGAACGCATTCAATAAATACAAAACTGTAATTCCAGGAAAAGGGAATTTTTATATTATAAATTTCATGTAGTATTTTATTCTTAAAAGATCTGAAATTATAAATGTCTTTATGTTTTTATTGCTTTATAAAATAGAGGATATAGAAAAAAATGAAGGCACTGAATTTTAGGTCGTTGGTATTTCTGAGAGTGTTAGGTGGTTTAGAACAAAACCACATATATTCAACAATGGTACTTGAAAATTAAGAAAATATTAGCTATGTCCAGCCAGAGTACTTCTACCTTACATACCCTAAAATCAAAATCATATATGTAAGCATTTATATGGAACAATTGCCTATCTTCACCTTATATATTAAGGTCAGCGAAAAGAGCAGTTTATGGATAAAGGGCAATAATAAAGAGGTAGCCTTTAAACATGATTAGTTGGTGTCTATTAAAGATGTGTTAAAATGAAATATATACTGCAGGGGAAGGAAATTACTAACTCCTGCTAGGATGATAGACTTGCTATCTGTGTATTTCACTATACCTTTAAAATATTTGTGAATTTGACTGCATTCTGAGGAGACAGAGCAATGTGGTAGATTTATGAGGGTCTGAAGGAAACAGGGCTACGAAAGATTATGGCATACTTGTTTAGAAAAACTGAGAACTGAAGGTTCCTGATTTACACTGACATATATCTAGATGAAACTATAGTTTGCAAATTGCCTAGAGGAGCTATCTTTTATTAAGTGTTTGATGGGTACAGAAATGTACATATCTATTCTAAAACAGTCTAGGAATACTGATGCAATATTCGCAAATACAATTTTAACATTTTTAGATTTTCTTAAGTCTTTTCATTTTTAGGGTTACCTCACCCAAGCCTGTTCTGAGCGCCTATGCCGACTGAACAAGCTGTGTGGTTAGACAAGTTTTGTTGCGTTATTTTGAATTCTTGGGGTAGTGGTACGCTGAAATACTCTCTGCACCGCAGGACTAGGAGAGATCAAACCGTAGCTTAGGCACTTTTTACCTTTTTCAACAGACTACCAACATATTTGACGCATTCTATGTCTTCACAGTCAGAAAAGGGAAAGAGGGTGTTTTAATTGCCAGCTTTCACAACTGATATATTTCCAAAGGCTTTCAACTTTCATACTATGTCGTGATGCCGTTACGTATGTTTATTACGAAATTATACAAGGTGTAACAGATAAGGCATGCGGTTTTAGCAAGCACTGAAAGATTTCTTGCAAAGAAAGCCTGAAAGACCGGTAGGTTCCCTGCTCAGGTCAATTTTGCTGGTTTTATTCCAACTGATACAAGGTAGATGACTTCTCTAAGGTGGGGGGGCAGGCTGGCTTTGCACTATTATTTTCGGTACATTAACTTCCTCTTTCTTTAGGAGCTGTTACTATTTAATCTTATTTTAAATCATTATTATCATAGTGAAAATCTGTATTCGTCAGTACAATCCTACTTTCATAATTCACATTTTATTAATGCAATTAAAATTGGTATTTACTGATGCTTCAGGAACAAAATTATGAATTTAATATCAATTTAACAATGGATGATGTTATGCATTCTAGTTCTGTCAGCATATTTTCAAGCTAGGTGAATGCATTACACAAATATTAGGCAATATTTTTACATAATAATCTACGTATTAGGTGGGAAGTTTTGTCAGGCTCATAGGTACGCTTGGTCACCAATTATATAGAGAAAACGTTTTTTTCCACATGCAGATGTGGAAACAGGTTTAAAATATCAACGCTTTTAAAGATTTCACTGGCTTCTAATAATAATAACATAATAAGCAGTATCTGTTAGTGTAAGCTTTTGGCCAGCAACAGAAAAAACAAAGTTTACAGTAAGAGAACTCTTTACACTTTCATCATGAATATATGTTCAGTGCATTGATAACTTTACCAAAGGCTTTTTGTGTTATCATATTGTATGAAGAATTGTACATCTGTGATAAGTGACATGCACTGAGGCATTTTTGTCGGTAGCTAGCATAGTTTTCTTAAATCATTAACTCATCAGATCAGGGCAGGGATGCCTGGATCTTTCTGGATGTTTGGATAGTGCCTAGCGTAATATAATGTGTACTAGAATATAAGGAAATAATTGGCACTTGTTAGTTATAAGCAGCACTTGTTAGCATAGGCTTTCTAGCATGCCAACAAGCAATTAACCTCAGCATCAGTCAATCACCTTTTCCTAGTTAACTCGCATTACACTTTGAGGACAGCTGCCATCTTCTTGTGGAAAAATACATGTAACTATGCCCCTAACTGTCATGCAAGTTCTAGACCAGTGTAACTTCATTTTATTCAAAAGAGTTAGAGCTTTCTAAATAGGAGGGTAATCAAGGAAATTATTTTTCTTCCATGACTGTAAATTAGGAGTAAGTGCACTTAATTCATTGGAACTACGTCTGTGTAAAACTGGGGCACTGAAATCGGAATCAATCTTTTCTTCCTGTACCTAAGAGGTGAAAGTGTAGTACTGTACATAAGTCAATCAAAGTAATGATGTTGCTTAGCAATGTAAATCCAAAAGAGCAGATTGCTGATGCCAAGAAATTTGCACCCACGTATTGCACCTGTCAATGAAAGGGAGGTTGCATTGCAACTGCAGTGCAGTGTGGAATTAATGCCCTAATTAGTGACTTCTTCATCTCTATTAGATATGCCTGACAAGACAATATGGTGAGGTTATTTATCAGCTCATCATTGCTACGGGTGGCAGGAACAGTGGGTTTTGTTCTTTTTCATTTTGCTTTTCTAAGACTGAGTAAATACTTTCAATCCATTTTTGTTAGGAAGAGATGACCATAAGAGGGTTTATGTGTGTTATTTGTGTAGATCAGATAGGTTGGCGGTGGGTTAATATAACTGTTTTTTCCCATTTCCCTACATGTAAGAGTGATTTTCATGGAAGAAAGGTATGGGCGATCTGAACCGTGATTTAAAGTGGATCATTTTATTCCAATAGCAGGAAGCAACTTCCATAAATGACAACTTTTTTTCTTTTGATAACTCCAGTGAAATACAGAGATGACACCTGTATGAAGCATTATTTTTAGAAAGAGGGACTGGGACACTTCTTCTCCCCTGACTATTGAAATGACATATAAATATCATTTCTTTTACTTTTTCTGTGAGTTTTGTGACTTGTGCCTTGGTGTGTGACTGCGATGTGCATTTTTTGTTGACAGATGCGAATAAGGTATAGAGACTACTAAATAAAAGCGTGCCTGGTCCAAATAGGGACCAATATGTAGGATAACTTAAGGAAAAAAGAAAGAAAAAGTGGATTCACTGTAAATTTATTTCTTCCTGGTCGGTCCATTTGGGAATAAACAGACCACCATGGAGTATTTTTATCATGAGTGATGGAAACAAAAAAGGAGAAAGTTGAGGCCTTTTCACACCATTCTTAAGAGTTTTACATATTCAATTCTGAATAAATAAATCTTTCAATTATGACTTGGAATCTATCCTGCTCAGGTACAAAAAAACATTAAATAGGAGTTTCTCTTTTGTTTCACAGAAATTTAGTTATTATTGCTTAATATTCTTGATCTTTCACAGGAGAAAGTCTTCTGAGAATGTTTAAAGAATTGACTTTTTAGTGGATTTTTTTTTTTTTTTGTTCTTTTCAAATAATCACTGTGGAAGTGATCCTGAGCCATATTCTGATCTCAAGTCACTTTACACTGGATTAAGTAGCTTTGTAAAGTTCTTATTACTAGTTGGGCATTACCTTAGTGAAGTTAGTCTCTCTTCAAATATAAAATAATCCATTTGTGAAACAGTCATAGGAAAGCGAAATATAATTATGATGTTTAATTTGATCCTTGCTAATATGAATCTGTGGTAGCTAAAAAGGACAATTTTTATGTTGCCCTAAGCTTCTGATCACTTTTCTCGATACCAGAATTTATATTCCCTGGGCTGCTCGTGAGTGCAATCCCTGGCCTCATTGCTGAGTTACTCTTTGAACTAGTCGGGTTCACCCTGACTGAGTTGGGTAAGGGAGTGACTCTATGAGCAGCTTCACTGGCAGCCCTGAAGGAGGAACAACCTCCATCTGGGGTGTGATGTTCAGCTAGAACAGACTGAAACTGCTTCCTTTGCAGCTCCCACAGTTATGGTCAGAAAACATAGGTAAGCTATTAAGAATACGAAGCGCTCCCTCGTGCCAATGCAGAAACACAAAAAGCTACTGTACTTACTGCAAAGTCGTGATAGGACTTTTGTTTTCTTTTGTTTTGTTTTTTTTTTTTTTAAGAAATGTTAAGTAAACTTCATGGTGCAACTGCGGTAGAATAGGAAGACATACGAAGCTCATTCTTGTGTATAACTATTACGTGCCTCAAGACAGCAAGATGTTTTTGGGCTATATTTCTGCTTAAACTATTAAGCGCACTACTGAAAACAGTTCTTGAAGGAAAGCTGGATTATTTGGATTAAAATATTTTTCAGTTAGTGTGATTAATTATGTAAGAACGTGAGCAAAGTTGAGAGGAAGTAGAACCACGCAAAGCAGAAGGAAGTATCCTCACTGGTAAAGATGAGGTGAGAAAATGTTACATTTTGGTATAAAACATGTTTCCTGGTAGTGCTTCTGCTGAAATCAGCGTTATGGAGCGGACCTATGATGATCATTAGTTATGTAAACCCATAATGTAAACTTGTAGTGTGTTGTGAGCCTGGGAAATTTGTTAACTTGGTTTTTTTAGACTAACTTGTAGACTAGCAGCTTTTACTCATATTTAAAGATGGTAGACACAGCAAGAATAGGGTAGTTCTGTCTTTGTTTTGCCTCAATAACAGTTCTATTGCCTTTTTGCCTAGGGAGTTAGAGAGTAGTCTTCAACTCGTATCTTCAGCATGTCCATGCATTGCAACACATTTTTGCCTCTTGGTTATTAAGACTGGCCATAAAAATCCATTTTAAATGGTGACTTAAGAAATGCATCCTTGTCAATAAACATGTATTTGTAGCCTTAGTCATCTTTGATGATTAAAATATATGGTTGCATAACATGAAATGGTATTAATTATTCAGTCTAAGTGCTCTATTCTGATATTTTTTGTACTTATACACACATTTTCTTTTCCTAGGTACCTTTTTAATGCTGAAATGGGCATACTAATTGTGAACTGTGTGGTAAGGAGCTCCTTCTAAAATATGCAGTAACTTTACTGGAATTTAACAGGCTGTGTACTTTAAAGCTTCTCTTGCCTGTAATCACGTGAACGAACCTTGCAAGTCGTATTGCCAGCTTGAGATTTGGCACAGCAGCAGCAGCGCTGAAGCAGCCGCCGCCGTTAGGCAAGCTACAGGAAGGAGCTGGCGACCTGCGACGGGACGACAGACCTCGCTTACTGGGATTTGCTCACAGTTATGCTTCTGGCAACCGATATTTCCATTTTACTCAAAGCTTCTGCATCTGGCTCATCAGACAAAACCCCATGAGTGGTGGCAGAGCAAACTGTAGCCTTCATTTTCAAGTTTGAAGAGAAAAAATTATTTACATGTCTAAATCCCAGAACCCGCTGTTCAAAGGTCACTGTTTGTTACCCACTGCTTTAAACCATTAAGGTTTCCAAAAGCTCTATAAAGAAACGGGACTTAGTTTGGGGCAGAAGAGTCTTATTGTTTTCATTCTGTTTAGTTTCTTTTTTATTGTATCACCTGATTTTTGTCCTACCAGAGGAACACGGAAGATGGGATGTTTCTGACATTGCTTACAATGAATGACTGCTTAAAGGGACTCTCAGAGATTGCAAGACCAATCTTTGACCCTCCTTAAGATTGTTACAAAATGAAGGAGAATGTCTTTTAATTTGTTAGGACTTCAGAGTTTATTTTGTAAGGAAAATTATTGATTCGTGCAATGACTGCTCCTTTACTGTTTTATCACGCTTCCAACTCAGTATTTTTATATTCTTTTGATTATGAATTTAGGCAAATGTTTGACTATGTATTTTAACATTGCACTGGTTGCTTTTTTTTTTTCTGTTTCAGACATGTTTTCCTGAATCAGACCCTCAGATTTAGTGACAATTAGTACAGTTTCCAGAAACGTCATCAGTAAAAGTGCTGTGTAACAACATGTGTGAATGTAGACATTAAGGGAGAGCACAAATAATTACTTTTTTCTATTCACAGAAGAAGCACTTAGAAGTCAAGGTTATTCAACAGAAATGAATAAATGCAGCCTGGAAAGGTGTTTATTTTCCAAATTGCAAGAGGATCTCGGAAACAATAAGGGTAACATAAAAACAGAAGTCTAGAGAAATTGCTTAATTTTCTTAAAAAATAATTGGAACTGAATAAAAAGAAAAGCATTTCATAATGAAGAAAATCATCAGGCAGGGAAAACAAAGAGTTGTCTGACACAGTGTTTAGAGTAGATGGAAGAAATTTTTCCAGGGTCTGTTCTTTGCTGCCATTGCAGAAGTGTGTAGGGCATTTCATCTGTCTTAGTTGCCCTACCTGTAAATAGAAGATGATAATGCCCACTTCCATCTTGTGTTGTGCAGTCTTTAGATGTTTCACAGTGCAACAGAGAAGTCCTTCATAGTGTACTTAAAAATTGCCTGTTGGACCTCATGCTTTTGAGATAAAAAACAGTTTGGGCTACACATCCTGAAAGAGCTGATGGCTTAAGGTGGTGGTGGCAGCTTTAAGTTTTTGTGGGGTGGTTTTTGTTGTTGTTTTTTTTTTTGTTGTTGTTTTTAATTGTTTAATGGACTGAGTTTTGGTATCATCTCTGGAATAAGCAGGTCTCTGGAGCCTGATAGAAGGGAGGGTTGCTGTGGATAAAAAAGCGTCCTTTAGGAGATCCCATGATCTGCAGAATTCTGTCATCCTCACAAAAACATACTTAGCGTTAGCATGGCCCATGTTTCATATTTCAGCTACTAATCTTTCAGGGACATCTTTGTCTGGCTAACATCTCAGCTGTTTGTTAAAAGATTTTACTGGAAGAATCATAGAATCATAGAATGGTTTAGGTTGGAAAGGACCTTGAAGATCATCGAGTTCCAACCCCCCTGCCATAGGCAGGTACACCTCCCACTACACCAGGTTGCCCAAGGCCATGTCCAGCCTGGCCTTGAACACCTCCAGGGATGGGGCCTCAACAACC
>VUYV01000050.1:1975036-2052203 GCA_008711295.1 Anarhynchus alexandrinus | reverse complement strand
TCGCACATTGCTGGCGCATGTTGAGCTTCTCGTTGATCAGCACACCCAGGTCCTTCTCCTCAGGGCTGCTCTCCAGCCATTCCCCACCCAACCTGTAATTGTGCTTGGGATTGCCCCGACCCCGATGTAAGACCTTGCACTTGGCCTTGTTGAACTGCATGAAGTTGGCTTGGGCCCACCTCTCCAGCCTGTCCAGGTCCCTCTGGATGGCATCCCTCCCTTCCAGCATGTCTACCTCGCCAAACAGCTTGGTATCATTGGCAAACTTGCTGAGGGTGCTCTCAACCCCACTGTCCATGTCTCTGACAAAGATGTTGAACAGTACAGGTCCCAGCACCGACCCCTGAGGAACGCCACTTGTCACTGGTCTCCACTTGGACATCGAGCTGTTGACTGCAACTCTTTGAGTGTGACCGTCCAGCCAGTTCTTTATCCATCGAGTGGTCCATTTGTCAAATCCATGTCTCTCCAATTTAGAGACCAGGATATCATGTGGGACAGTGTCAAATGCCTTGCACAAGTCCAAGTAGATGACATCAGTCGATCTTCCCTTGTCCACCGCCGTTGTGACCCCTTCGTAGAAGGCCACCAAATTAGTCAGGCATGATCTGCCCTTGGTGAAGCCATGCTGGCTGTCACCAATCACCTCTTTGATTTCTGTGTGTCTCAGCAGAGTTTCCAGGAGGATCTGCTCCATGATCTTGCCAGGCACAGAGGTGAGACTGACTGGCCTGTAGTTCCCCGGGTCTTCCTTATCTCCCTTTTTGAAAATGGGGGTTATGCTTCCCCTTTTCCAGTCGTCAGGAACCTCACCAGACAGCCACGACTTCTCAAATATGATGGCTAGTGGCTTAGCGACTTCAAGACCCCTTACCTTTAGACCAATTCAGATTGGGGTATATCATGGTATGAAAAGTAATATGCAAATGCCATGGCTTTTCCCATTAAATAAGCAGGCTGCAGTTCTTTCAAGTATTTCTTGAAAGAACAAGATAAAAAAAAAGACTTAAATAGTTGTGAATCTCTTGTAGAGAATTTTGGTGACAGAACTGTCACCATATGGCTGCGCATATTTCGTGCTACATGAAAGGAAATTAGAAGGAAATCAGAAGAACTTGTAGAAAACCTATACAAAAGTAAAATACGACAAGCAAACAGCCTCTTCATAGATTATACTGGCAGTACTGTTGATGTCTACTCTGACAATAGGCATGGAGTATGATCAGGGTGGTGTGTCTCCTGACCCCCACTCCATGTTGCCAGCGTTTAGCTCTGCTCAAGACTGAGCCATTGGGTCTGCCAACAGCCTGGATTGCTTAACCCGTCTGTCTTAGCAACAGGCGATCTCAGCGCTGTCCTAGGATCTGTGACATTGCCAGGAAGGCTGGTTGTCACTGCAGAGCTATGCAAGGGGACTGTGATCACCTGAGATTTCTTATTTTGCAAATCCTAAACCATGCCCTAGGCTTGAACCTGAGTGTAGCTTTATGGTCCCACAACCAGCCTGGCAGACAGGTCCAAGTTTATAAGGTTAGAGACATTAAAAAAATATTCATTCTCGTTTGAGACTTTCAGCATTTAGGGTAGGAAAGACAATTAACCAGTCAAATACAGAATCAAAACAGTTTATCAGAACATCAAAATAGGAATGCATCATTTTGCTTTTTAGATTATCAGTGAAGTGACAAAGGTGTCTCTTACCTGCTGCTTTGCCAGTGGTAGACCCGAGCTCACAGCTGAAGCACAGGTGTATGAAATGCTTGTCGTATCACTGACATATGCTCACCAGATGCCACCAAAGATATTGGGCCCTACTAAAAAATAGAAAACCATTACTATATGATACAAAGAGATGTGTTAGGATTATTGGTAAATTAAAGATTAAAATTGAGATTAACCCTTGAGAATAACCTTTCATTTATTATCTGTCTCTAATTAAATCCAGAGTGGTTTGGTTTATAGGGGCATCTTTTGGGCTTATGTTTTAATTGTGAAAATGGCTAATTTGTGTATTGTTTATTCATGTTGCTATTTCAAGTTACTTTAATTGCAGTACTTACGTAAGTTCAGGAAGCAGAATTTCATTCCATCTGGTGATTACTTATTTACTTACATTAATCATACAGTCAGAAAACATAGAATTAAAAAAAAACCTACTGAAAACTTGATTCAACACACTAGAGAAATTAATGTGACTAAATGTGTCCATATGGAGCCCGAGAATTTCAACACACTTCAAAAAATTAATGTAGGAAACAAACAGGGAGCTACAAATGCTGTGATTTCCCCAAGAAACCTATTTTTCCTACTATTTCAACTGGCTTTTATATCAAGAGTAGACCTATATAAAATTGCTTCTGAAGCTATTTTTATTTTTAGTTTTTTGAATTCATGTATTATATGTACTTTCTGAGATTGAAGAAGCTTACTTTCACTCCACTGTGAACCTCTAACCCAAGTAAAATACTCAGGGAGACCTAGTATGTTAATTTAGGGACCAAAAAATATGTTTCCACTTGGTCATATTAGGTCTGGCAGTAAAATATTTTCAGACTTAGCAGACGCATGACTCACCTGAGGAAGAGGTATGTTAGACCATTTACAAGTTGGGCGCTTTCCAGATCATGAGTCCTATCCTTCTCATACCTTTAAAATCCACTAAGGTGACCTACAGACCATTAGCCTCTAGCAGGTAATTACATAGGACCCTCTCCTAAATCAACAGCAAGCCTACAAGTGGACCTCTACACAGTGTGAGAAGGCCATCCTGTCTTCTGTCCTAGATGTGGAAGCCATTTTGTATTCTTAATAATTTAGTTTACCTCTAATACACTGAAAATCAGAGTCATTTATACTGTCACAATATGTCAGATTACATTACAAAAAAGTGTTTTTGCTGTATTGTTACGGACATTTAGACTATGCAAACAACAGGTTGCAATGCTATTCTTTTAAAACTTCAGTGGTATGCGAATGTGCACATGTGCACAGCAGATCACTAGTTATTGCAGTAAAGACAGTCTCTGCTTCTGCTATATATTTTCCCAACTGATATGCTCTTTTTTTTTTTGAGGTTGTCATATGGTATAACACTTTTACTAGTTGACTCCTCCCACTTTTCTTCAAACCACATCCTGATTTTTGGCCTCAGAAACCAAACATATGCACAACTTGCAGAACAACACATGATATTGTTTCTGTATAACATCATACCAGCTGGGATATAAATTCTTACAGACAATTTTATGCGAATGAAAAATACCTACATTAAGACATTTTCCATAGTTATGCAATACATACCACAGTAGAGCATATGGTCTAGAGTCAGAGATCCTCACTTAGAGTTACAACAAAAGCCCCAAGTCAGGCCTCAGATCTTCAGAAAATGTAATTTCAAATGTATCATTCTGATTTCTCTCTATTTTATCTCTTCCTTTTTCTATTCTTTTTTGGATTTCTGAAATCCGACATCAGCTAGTTTGCTGGTATATCAAAGACCCTTGCATTTTGCCTAGTTGATTTATTTGGTGTCAAGTCCAATAAAATTATTATTTAACTAAAGAGGAGCTAATATTTGGTGGAATTCTAACATGGTTTGAAGATATGCCAATAGGAAGAATTCATAATTTTTGGCAATTTATTTCAACATTTACTGTTTTGTTTCTGATTTGTCAGTGTTCAGCTTCCAGAATTATTTTGGTTGGTTTTTTTTTTTTCTTTTGGGGGATGGTGGGAGTGGTGGGATGGCTATTATGTTATTCTCCCTTCAGGATAAAGAGTCTTTGCATATGGGGATTTTCTCCCATGATCTATACACTTTAATCAAGTCACCCTCAGCCCTCCTTTTTGATAATCAAACAGATTGAGTTTATGCTTTAACAGCAAATAATTTTCTCCTGCTCTCAAATTAATTTTGAAAGCAATTTTGTGAACTCTCAATTTTTTTCCACCATTCCCATTAAAATATGGACAGCAGATCTATGGGAATTTTTCCAACAATTGCATCAGGATTCAAGGATTACATTAGCTCTGTTCATGCAGCTTCACAGTGGGAGCTCATGTTGAGTTGCTGGTCCACTATGGCCCATAAATCCTTGCAGAGTCAAGGCATTCCAAGGCACTGTACCCCATTTTTTGGGGGTGAAATTCCTTTGTATTGATGTATAACTGTGCATTCACCTCTCCTAAAATGCTCATTTTTTCAATGGGTCTAGCTTGTAAAGAGATTTCCTCTTCCTTGATCTCATCATTACGTACTACTCAAGCAATCTTTCTGCCATCCTCAGATTATTAACAAGATAATTTCTGTTTGCACCTCCAGATCACTGCAGGGAATACTGAATAGCATTGGGCCTAGCGCTGGTGCCTGCTGGATACCATTAGAAACAATTCAGAATTAATTTGCTTTTTAACATAACTTTTGATGATCTGCTGGCCAGTTTTTAATTGAAATTGTGAATATTGATGCCATGTAGTAATTTTTTTTCTTAATAAAAATATCATGCAACATTTACGAACTTTCATTATGTGTTTATCAATTAAACAAACAGAAGATAAGCACCCCATAGACAGGTGAAAAAATCAGTTGACCGCGTAGGAAACAAAACACCCAGGATTAATATTCTTCAGTTTTCTCTGCACATGTAACTTTATTTCCCCATTTCAAAACATTTAATATATAAGTAATACTGTTCATGTTTCAGAACTGAAGGGCTTCTGATTTGCCTGACATATCTATCTCAAAATGTGTAGGGACTTTCTGAATTTGTTGAAATTGCCTTTGGGAAGCTTACAGAACTGATGCCAGAAACCGGTGCATGCGGTTTCTTTAGTTAACATATTTTGCTAACAGTTTATCTTTCGGATTGTGTAATGTATGCTCTATAATTTGCCACAAAACATAAAATTCATAAAACTGTAAAAAAGATTCTTAATGAATTCTTAATCCATGCTTTGGCAGACGTACCTTGTATTCATTTCTGTCTGTAAAAGAGACAGCATTATAGCTGTTATGCTGACAGATAAAGGTACAACCACAATCCTCTCAAAACTTTCCTAATGTCATAGCTCCCCTCTTCCCACCCCCCAGTATTCAAGGGAATTTGGTACTGTTGCTTGAAAGGTGTTTGAGTTTTTCCAAGTAACAGGAAAGAAGGGGATGAGCTTTGAGAGGAGGCGACTAATTTAAAATGTCTCCCTTTCTTTTTTTGGACCCTTTTCCCTTCCAGAAGAAAGTTCTAGTGAAGTTTCCGAGCAGTTTATTCTTTTTTAAACAAATCTAAGCTTTTGAATTTATTGGACTTTTCTGTCTTTGTATAGGTTGAATATCACAGCTAATAGCACAGTAATAATTACATGTCATTCTCTTTATCCTCTTTGTGCACTGCCAATCGGCAAAGGTGTCTAATTTCACACATCATTTGCGACGTCCTATGGTAATACCGCTTATTTTGGGGAACAGCTGTTGAATGTAGTCATTAATCTCCATTTTGAGATGTGTAGTTCCAGATTCTGGACCCAATTTGGTAATTATTCTAAGCACAGAGTTCTTGGTGAAGTCACCAGGCTAGCGAGACTGTCCTCAGATCCCTAGAGAAAGAGTACAGGTAACTTTAAGCTGAACTACAGGACTGTAGGATTTCCCGGTCCTACAGCCGGGCTGCGCCGGCCACAGCCCAGTGTAGGGAAGCAAGTTACTCTATTTGTCTGCAATCAACGACCCATAGGGTCTCTGCAACAGGTGGGAATTGGGGTTCACGGGGTATTCTGGACACTCTTCCCAACATTGTGGAATGAAAGCAAGCTATTCTGACCGCCCTCTTCCATTCAAGGCAGCTAGCACAAAGGATCACTGTTAATTCCTACTGAGGCAAAGCAGTCGCAAGTCAACAGCGATCAGCACAACTTCAACACAGAGACAGCTTGTGAAATTGAAAACCAGGAACAAACCAAAAAGTACTCTACGTGTCTGAGAAATCTTATCATCCCTGGCAGAGATATTTATTGCTCACTGATGACTGAGAATCTCGTCTTGCCCAGGGACTAAGTTGCGAGTCAGTAATGGAGTAAAAATGTGGGGTGAGCAGAGAATGACAGTCTATGGCTGATTACTCTGATGTCACGCTTTGGGAACGGCAGCCAGAAATGTGCAACTCATTCTGCCTTTAGAATCAAAGGCACCTAATTACAATCTCATTTTGTTAAAATACAGTGCTAATGACTTGCTTGTGCAGTAGCTGGATACCATATCAACTGCCATATAAGCGAAGTTTTTCCATTTTAACAATCCCAGTCACAGTATCCAACTGCCTGTGCATAAACACTCGCCAGTTGTTGCTGTGTCTCACTGGAGAAGAGAGATGCAGCAGCTTCCACCAGGCAGTGAAAACGAGAGGACTCACTGGCAGATAAACTTTGGGCTAAGACGTCCTATCTCACTTTAGAAGAGCTGTTTTGAGTCATTCATAAAAACTAGCGTTTTAAAAATCCAACTGTGCTTGCTCAGGTCAGATTATTCTGTGGTACATCAATAGAGGTTAAGGCCTGTTCTCTTTTGTAATGTCCCCCTCCCAGTTCTTCCTCATTTTTGTAATCTTTTTTTTTTTTCTGCTGGTACTCAGCTGTTTGTACCTTTGAATTCTTTTCATGCCTCGGTTGCTTCTGCATGTTTGATACAAGTTATACATCATCTTCCAAAACTTTATTACCAAATGTATATATACGCATTTTCAGAGCTCTCACTACTTGCACAATCTCATTTTGGGTTAAGGGTTACTTCTATTATCTTCCAACCATCCTGCTGACAGCAACTGTATTGTTAAATATCGAGGATACCTTGTTTTGCTCCCTACATATGCCTTTCCTTCAACAGATCCCAAATTAAGCACGTGCATGGGTGATATGCATTGACATTTGCTATTATTTGATCTTATTCCATGAAATCCTTCTCAGCAAATTCTGCACGTTTTAATCTGTTAATTATAGCAAAGCCTATACTATCAAATATTTATCTGAAAGGAGTTCTCTGAAAGTACAGAAATGAGGATAGCTTTCTAAGTAACTGTGTTTTGGCACACAACAAGGACAAACTTTATACCGAGCCACATTTTTCACATGGCATTAGATGGCTGCAGAGCTTGCTATGTTTGGTTTTCTCCTACATGTCTGATGCAATCTATTACATGTGTAATTCTATTTCCGAGTACGTTCTTTCTTCAAATGTGAACTGCAATAATTCTTTCACTGTGGCTGGTACTGTGACAGTGCCCATCCCTCTAAATCTATGTAAGTGGCATTTTCTCCAAGTGCATAGCTTTTGTCTCCCCAGGTTTCTGCCAGTTGTTTTCAATAGTCTTTCATATGAAGTAGTGTTACTATAAGCTGTTGTGTCAAAAATCAGATAGGATCTTAAAGAAAGCAATGTGTGTATCAAGCTATTCACAGTCAAGTAGTATTCAGTCTACAAAGAGGAGACCAAGGTTTGTAATTATTATTTTTAAGAAGCATGGAGGGCAGCCAGAAGAGTTGAAGTAGGAACCCTTCCAAGTACATATCCTGAAGAAGCAAAAGGGGCAGTAATAAAACTAAACTTCCCCCTGTAAAGAGAAAGATTGTTGGAAGGATGGACTCATTAGCTAGGTGCTGGGGGCCAAGTCTTTCTCTATTTCCTTCTCATTACTTCCAGGCCATGACTGTGTTCTAACTATATTGCAGATCAGAACACTACCTGGGAATATTAGTGAACTGAAAAAAACCCCCAGTAAAACAGTTATGGTCCCAATGTCAGTATGAAAATCAGGACCATGATCTTTTAACTGCTCCAGTAAAAAGTTATGTCCATTGTAATTTCTGCTTCTTGGAGATGCCCAGCATTCAAAGAGCTCTCCGCAAGTATACATTCAGTTCTGCTGGATTAAAAAAAATCAGGAAAAAGCTCTGATAAGCTCAGTTTCCATAGGTTGCTTGCAGAGAGAGAGTCAAGAAGCCAGCCCACTTCCCAATCTGTGCTAAGAAGTCCTGATCTGGGTGCAGGTTTACTTGTACAAGTTGGCACCAGTCCTTAAGTTGTTTGCCAGCTGCATGTAGTCAGTGTATTGGGTGTCATTGCCGCCTCCTCCTTCCCTAAGTCTCTAAAAGAGAGTCTGCTGGTGACTTCTTTGCTCTGCTAGACAGCGGAGGGATTCTCTAGCCTCTGTCCTTGGGAGCAGTACAACAGAACAAGGGCAAGCTATAACAGACTGCCGCTCTTATTCCTCCCAATGTTACAAATTAAAACAAGAATATGAAAAACCCATATGACTTCATCCTTCAGACCACAAGTGAAGCTGAGTCAGCAAGTGGTGAAGAAAACTACATGTATTTATAGTGAATGAGCAATTATTTCTTTTTCATGAAATGTTTGTAGCTAATCAACTCAAATAGCTGCCTATCTAATAAATACAAGCTGCATACAATCCTGCCAAAAAAGTGCACTTGGATGGTATATTTGGCAGTGCTGAACAACTCTCAAAGCATATTAGATGATCACTGTTTGAGTCAATAGGCTAAGATCTGAGTAAGATACAAAAAAATATTTTGATCTGGTTGTTCATACTATATGCTGCTTATATTCATACCCACTTTTAGTGCCACTGATTTCTGTAGAGGTAATGGTGGCAGGAACTGAACCCAAAGCTAGCACTTAACTATTTCTTGTCATATGTCCTACTTATGTTCCCAAGCTTTCTTTGTCTTTTTTTTTTTTTTAATTCCCTCACACTTTTTTAGCGTGTTCAGCTTGAATCCTTTTCAGTTTGAAATTCACAGAAACCCAGCAACTGTATTTATACATGTAAGTTAAACTCTAAGTACAACCTCTGAGTATTTTTTTGTTTGTTGTATAAATGATACACTTCACTGAAGTGTCAGACTTCAATATCAATATATTTCTTACGTGATTTAAAAAAAAAATTACGTACCATGCAAAACACACTATGACTAAGGAGATTATGCTTTTAAAGGAAATTTTAAGGGAGACTATAATTTGAAAACTACCTTTTCTCGCATTTGATATTGATTACTTATTTCCTACCTTTGAACACATACCAGAGACCTCTTAAACTCTGAATGTCATTGCTTTAATCACTTTAAACTGCTCTGTCCTCTCCTTCCCCCCAGGATCTTTACAGAGGTGCAGGTAGTCAGACACAAAGGTTCAGAGAGCAAAGTTGGGAACAGTAAATTCTATTGACTTTAACTTCTCATGAATTTCAGCACACAGATTTATCCATGTAACTTCCATCAAAATTAATAGGAATCATGTGACTCAAACTTCTGAGTATTAAGCAGTTTCCTTAGTGTACTGAAGAGTCTGTGTGTAGTTTCTGGGTCCCCAGACAAAATGATGAAGGTGTAGTGACAGTATATCATTTAAGTCACATGCATTTAGTGTATTATAGAGCTTTGAAGAAACATCTATAAAAGCCAGCTTTGCATTGGAAGTCAAAAGTCCCAGGGAAAGTTTAATTTATATTGTAAATTTTGGAATGGTTTTCATCATAATGATAAAACAGACTACTGTGTTTGCAATTTACCCTCTAACTACACATTTTTTAATTTAAATAGCCACAAGGAATGCCATAAATGAAACATTTTTTCAGAACAATAGTTTAAGTTTGGTCTTATTTTTTAATCATTTAAACTTATTTTAAATGATGGCCTATTAATAGGCTATTAATATAAACATTATTTTAAAATGAGATTTCAAGGAAAGGTTAGACTTGAATAAGCTACAGTAAGATTAGGCAGAAGCTGATGAGATGACTTTTAGAGAAATAATGCTATAAACAATATTTATGATGTTATGCCCAAGCAATTTGAAAACAAAGGCTATAATTTACCTTTGAATTATATATATATATATATTTCTATGTCAATATTTAGAAGTCTACTGAATTAATAGGAAGCTATATAAGCATGAGGACATGTGGAGATAATATAGTGGAATAAATGGATGTTCTTCTGAGCGTCTAAGTGGCACACAGAGGCTCTCAAGATGTTCCAAATACACTCTGTAGAATATCCCAATTCCTTCCCTTCTTCCTCTTCTTTCCCTTTTCTCCTCCACCTCATGCCAGGGTGCCTTCTGTCTTTACACACCACTCAGAGCTAACTCTTGTAGAGTTGTGAATTTCCTCATGTGTCACTGATGTCTAGGAAAGCTCTCCAGTTGAATCCTCTTCAGGAAAGCTGTCTTCTTATTTATTAGAAAAAAGTAAGGAATTATGTTTCTTAAATTTATGTTACAAGACAAGCTAAAAAAGATAATCAACATTTTTCCAGTAAGGTGTAAGATTTGCAGTATTGACCTTTGGGAAATTTAAATTCATTTTTGCTCATACAACATGTAACTGAATGTAAAGACGTTGGTAAGGATTAAGGTCCTCCAGTGCCAAGCCATGTACTGTCCTCATTAAAGGTGTAGTAAATGATGCTTATAGGCTATAACTGCCTGATAAAAATAGGAATATTTATTCTAAGACTTTTATTCAAGTTCCTCAAAAGACTTTACAGGTATTAATTATACAACTTCAGTCCTCTTGTGTGGCAAAAAAAGATAAGTAGGTAGATAAACAGGGACCATTGTAATAATTTTCTCTGGATTCAGTGTGGGTGGCATAGAAGAAAGAACAGCAGTGTCACAGCTCTTTTAGTACTGCATAGGAACAATATACTGTATTTTATTGCAGGATGTGAAAGCTATAGTACTTGACACAAACTTCAGAGGAAATTTCTGCACAATTATAGAATCATGGAATAGTTTGGGTTGGAAGGGACCTTTAAAGGTCATCTAGTCCAATGCCCCTGCAATGAGCAGGGACATCTTCAACTAGATCAGGTTGCTCAGAGCCCCCTCCAACCTGACCTTGAATGTTTCCAGGGATGGGGCATCTACTGCCTCTCTGGGCAACCTGTGCCAGTGTTTCACCACCCTCATTGTAAAAAATTTCTTCCTTATATCTAGTCTAAATCTATCCTCTTTTTGTTTAATACCATTACCCCTTGTCCTATCGCAACAGGCCCTGCTAAAAAGTCTGTCCCCATCTTTCTTATACGCCCCCTTTAAGTACTGAAAGGGCACAGTAAGGTCTCCCTGGAACCTTCTCTTCTCAAGGCTTAATAATCCCAAATCTCTCAGCCTGTCCTCACAGGGGAGTTGTTCCACCCCTCATCATTTTTGTGGCCCTCCTCTGGACTCTCTCCAACAGGTCCATGTCTTTCCTGTGCTGAGGGCTCCAGAGCTGGACGCAGTACTCCAGGTGGGGTCTCACCAGAGCAGAGTAGAGGGGCAGAATCACCTCCCTTGATCTGCTGGCCATGCTTCTTTTGATGCAGCCCAGGATATGGTTGGCCCTCTGGGCTGTGAGTGCATATTGTTGGCTCATGTCCAGCTTTTCATCCACCAGTACCCCCAAGTCCTCCTTGGCAGGGCTGCTCTCAATCCCTTCATCCCCCAGCCTGTATTCATATGAGGGCTTGCCCCGACCCAGGTGCAGGGCCTTGCACTTGGCCTTGTTGAACCTCATGAAGGTCACAAGGGCCCACTTCTCGAGCTTGTCCAGGTCCCTCTGGATGGCATCCTGTCCTTCAGGTGTGTCAACCACACCCGTCAGCTTGGTGTCATCTGCAAACTCGCTGAGGGTGCACTCCCTTCCTTGCAGTCCATCCACTTGAGAGGTGTGGGAAAAGAGGTTGCCAGTGAAGACTGCGGCAAAAAGGTATCTCAGCCTTCTCCTCGTCTGTTGTTACCAGTTTGCCAGTCTTGTGCATCAGGAGAGGTATGCTTTCTTTGACCTTCCTTTTCTGGCTGACATACCTGTAGAAGCCCTTATTATTATTCTTTGCATCCCTTGCCAAGTTCAGATTGAGCTGCGCCTTGGCCTTCCTGACCCCATCCCTACACAACCGGGCAACGTCCCTGTACTCTTCCCAGGATACTACCTGTCCCTGCTTCCACTACCTGTGCATTTCCTTCTTGCCCTTTAGTTTAACCAGTAGGTCTTGACTCAGCCATGCCAGTCTCTTGCCCTCCTTTCCTGATTTCCTACACTTGGGGATCGAGAGCTCTTGCACTTTATGGAAAGGGTCCTTAAAGATCTGCCAGCTGTGTTCTGCTCCCTTGTCCCTGAGGGCAGTTTCCCAGGGGGTCCTATTGTCTAACTCCTTGAAGAGCTGGAAGTTTACTTTCCTAAAATTCAGGGTCCTGACTTTACTCTTCCCCTGACCATATCCCTTAGAACTTCAAACTCCACCAGTGCATGATCACTGCAGCCCAGGCTGCTTCCAATCTTGATGTCACTGATGAGGGCACTAGCGTTGGTGACCATCAGGTGCAGTATCACATCCCCTCTGGTAGGGCTGTTTATTACCTGGCTTAAGAAGTTATCTTCAATGGACTTCAGGAGTCTCCTGGATTGCCTACAGCTTGCTGTGCTACTTGTCTAGCAAATGTCAGGGTGGCTCAAGTCCCCCAGCAGGATGAGAGCCTGTGACCATGATGCTTTCTGTAGTTGGAGTAAGAAGTCTTCTTCATTAGGCTCCCCTCGATCAGGTGGCCTGTACTAGACACCAACCACAAGGTTCCCTTTGTTGCCTCAGTCTCTATTAGGTTAGATGCAATTTACATTAAATCAGAGTTGCAATGTGTCCTGGCCATAAAATCTCTTTCACAAAACATTAGCTCTTTCTTAGTAGCCAAAAAAAGCCCCCAATTTTTCTCTCATTTAACAGATAATGGCATCAACTACACAGAACTTACTAAACCAAACTAGACTGTTTATTTTTGACTCAGGAAATGTTTTCACTTCTTAATATGTTCAGCAATAGTTTTGTATTCTTCCATAGTTTAATGGGCTGAATGTAGGATCAGCTGCTATGAACTTCTGCTGTCTCCATCAGTCATATGAAATATAGCCTTGGTTGTTTCAACTTCCCCTCTGTTTCATCATTACCATATACAGCACGTACATATTGGTTTATCAGTGGTGCTGAGAAGTAGTCGGTGCAGCTAATGTTTTCATGGTACTTTGACTCGACAAGCATAACAGAAATATTTTCTATTATTGCTATTATTGTTTTCAAAGATATCTTTACCGAGTGGGTTCTCTGCTTTGAGATGCGAATACACAGATGAACAGACTTATTTGGCTCTGCTATTCTTGAAATTACCTGGAAATATGACGGAGATAGTTTGGGTAGTTTATTTGTTTTGCTCCTTTTCCTGATATACTTTTTTTTTCTCCTACTGATTCCCAGACACTGTACTATAGATTGTGGTTTGCAATGATCAGAAAGGATGCTGACACAAGGTATTATTGTTGAAAGCAGAAACTGAGATTTTACTCATCAGCTTGAGACACTTTAAAAATAAATTCCTTACAACAAAGTCGAACACAATCTTATTCATGTACTGTAGAGGACAGTTCTGAGTTTTGTACTAGCATGCCTTCATTTTTTGTTGCTAAAAAGTATGATTTTTTTTTTTTAAATCATCAGACATTTCTGAAAACGTTCAAAATTTGAATGTGTCTTACAGTCTTCATGATCATGAAAGCAAAATTAAAACTTAGATAAAAAGGAAAATATAATCATGGCTTTGAATGTAATATTTGGGCATTAGCCCCAAATGTTTACTAATTATGCCCTTAAGTAACACCTCAGGATCAGAGAAGATAAATGGGGGAAAGAACGTGAAGAAAAACAGCTATTATTTTTAAAAAATTAAAATTGTTCATTCAATTAAAAAATCCTTACTAAAAGTCCATGCTTGAGTTCAAGTTGCCCACGGGAAGGTCTAATTCATGCTGGCCATTAATGAAAGCTTTATATGACTATTAAGGAAAAACTGACAAGTTACCACAGCAACCCTAGTAATGCTTGTTAACATATACAAGAAATAAAAGGCGGATACTTAGAATGCACCCTAAATTCTTCTTTTACAAGGTCAAACTTAGTAAAATGTTAATAGGTTTAAAAGATCTGTAGTTTCAGCTGCTGATACATTCCTATGTATGTTTTTAAATGCTGTACTGAAATTTCTTTCTTTTGCAGATGACAAGTCTACTGTTTGATTAAATGTGATCAAATGTCTGGCAATAAGTTGGCCATTGTAGTGCTTTTTTGCTCAATTTACTTAGTATAGAGACAATATTTTCTAAACTGGAACTTATATCAAGCATTTGTACAATATAAATCAAATTAATGTCTAGAACTGGTTCTTGAACAAATGAAAATGAGTAAACTATTTTTTAAAAAAGAGGTTGGTGAAAATTAATAATTTTGAGAACTTACATATTGCTTTTTGCATTTATAACACTCCAGAGCTTCAGTTATAAAGACAAAGTAAACAACATAACTCCTATTTGGAAAGAAAAACAATTCTGAGACACTAACACATTATTCTGTTCATTTCTGATGTATCATTTTTTTTCTTGCTGAAAATCTGCCAATAGGCATTCTGAATTGCATCCCATATCACTTACTTAAAAAAGTAGATTTACATGTCTTAGTCAAAGTCATATAACAGGATAGTACCAGAATGAGGGAGAAAAATAAGCTTTTTTTAATTTAGAACTCTGTCGTAACCATGGGATCACAGCTATCTTCATATGAACCAAATCCAATGGCTTTCATATAAAAACATTTCCACTTTTGCCAGAAGACATTTGTAAAGATTATGTAGGATGAACTGGTCTGCAGTGTTGCATGGATGTTTGCTCAGACTATCACAAAAAACAACTGTAGAGCAGAGTTTATTATACAATGCCACCAAATTAATGTAGTAGTTTAGAGCGATGTCTGTAAACCATTGAAAAGTGATGCAACCACCAATTTTTTCAGTGGTGACTTAACTTTAGCAACACAGTTGGTAAAAGATTTATTCATTTTAACTTTTTTACAACACTGGTAACATGTCCATTGCTTTCACGTGGAGATGTCAACACAACAAATATTAAAAACTTCCCAAAGCACATATTACAAATAAATTAAAATTTTAAACCACATCACTGTCATCTTTAACTTATATCTTGGAAAACCCTGACGTCAGAGTGAGATTGGAGCTTGGTAATATGTCTACTGCTTTTAAAAATGATGTTATTTTTCCCTGTTAAAACCCAGGATGGGAACAAACTGAATGTCTGTGAACCTAGAACATAGACATCTCTGTCCTTAGAATTAGGTGGTACTGGCTTATACATATATATATATTCCGCCCCGCCCCACTCCACCCCTCACCTCCCCTTCCCCTCCCCCCTCCAATTCTGGGAATTCTAGAATTCCTTCCAGTCCTTTTTTATTGTTTTGTTTTGCATCTCAGTCTGTGTTCTGAGTGCTGTCTTTGCCTTATGCTCTCTTTGCCAACTCACACTTCTCTCAAAAAAATCTCTGAACATCCCGTTTTAAACTTCAGAAACTTCCTTCATTTTCTTTCTTTCCTGATATTTTTTTCTAGGCTGCTTTTTTTCCAGCAGTGTAGCTCTGTTTGCTCTCTATATTTTTGGAGCACGCCTTCCTGTTCTTCGCAAATATTTGTGGACAGACACTTTACTTCCCTTTCTCCCAGGACTGCCGTGTTCTTCATTTGCTTTGGTATAAGCAAACTCGGTAAACTTTAAGCCCAATTCTGTTGTCACTTTTGTCACTGGTGGCATACAGGGTTCCACCTGGCTGATTTCTGCCAGTTTGGCCAGTTTCACTCTTGGCCTGGGGCTGCTGTTGGCAGTAGTGGGCATGCCTGGTGGCTGTTTGACTAAGACAGCTCTGGGGTGGCTTTTCTGTCGTTGCTTGTTTTTTGTTTGTTTATCCATTTCAAAGGTAACAATCCTATTTCCATAGGGATTTCTTCTTCTAGTGCCATTTTGGCTTGTTTTACTGTGTATGGCTCTCCTGTCTAGCTCTGAGGTGACAGACCATGATCTACCTAGTCATCTTAACTCTGTAGTATATCTATTCTGTTTAGTTTACCAATCTATTTAGGTGCCTATCTTTTTTTTTTTTTTAGGGCCTATTTTTCATCCTCAGAATTTATTTTGCCCTTTGCTGGCCCACCTTTTTGTTGCTTACTTATCTATTTTTTTTTTTATACAAACCAGTGCTCAGGATGTTGAATTCTTCCTGCCATGGTTTAAACAGGAGCCCTAATATTTTCTGGAAACCCTGTACCCACGGATCATGTTGCCACATGGACGCTGGTACTTTTATTTTGTTTCCGTGCATTCAGTAGCAGCTATAATTCAACACGTTCTCCGCAAATTTTGTCTTCTCAAATATATAACAACTCCATCATATTAATTTAGTCATTTTGCAAGCTTTGTTATGTCCAGGCAGCCAAGTCTTTGCAAAAGACAATACTGCCTGATTCTTCCAGAAGTCACAATGTTACTCTTAAACGTGCTGTGCCTGAGATGGTTGGCATAGCCCTACAAGCTCCCAGCAATATACCTCATGTAAAGACAACAATAATTTGCCTTTTACTAAAAGTTAAAAGTAAAAAGCAGGAAAGGATGCTCATATTTATATACCACCTACTATATTCCTGACTCTGCATTCCCTAACAGTGAGGTGACAGACTAAAGCTGAGAAAAAATTGCTCAAGGTCTTTATTTACTTTTTACAGTGGATTATAGGCAGATGGACTACAGAGAAATGACATTATATACTGGTAAGATTCAACTAAGATACAATTTCTTCTATAATCTGCCATGACAGCTTGAAAATTCTAGGTCTTAATTGCTTGCTATATATAATTTCGCTTCTTCTCCCAGTCTAAAAATACACAGTCCAATAGTAGCAGAAAATACAGGACAACAGAGGTGATACAGAATGAAATTATTCTGTTATCATACAAGTATATTTCCTTTAAAAAAAAAAAAGTTAACATAAACCAGGAAGAGAAAGAAATATCCTAATTATATTTTTCCAAGATCTACCTGAATATAGGAATTCGGGACTAAGAGTGTGCTCCTTAATCAGAAAAACACATTAACTGCTTAAAAATTATATACTTCACTAGGAAGTCCATACTGTATTTGTACTTCAAAAAGAAAAATGGTGTTAAGTGGATGTCTTGTACATTTCCTGTGGATTCTTCGAAATGATTATACTGTGTCCTTTTCTGCATGTTTTCCATACTTCATATTTTCTCATAAATCTAATATAAAAATGTCTTTATAGAGTTATATCTGCAGTCTAATGGTTGAGGATTTAAAGAAAATGTGTGAGTTTGAAAACGTGTCTTTACACACATTGTATTTCAGATCCTCTCATCTACCATTTCCAAACAAAGGATGTTCAACTGGACTCTTCCCCCTTCAGAGCAGGGCCTTTTAATTTTCATTATTCCTTTATGCTGGGTTGAAATTTAGTTCTGCTTTTACATTTATTTTCCCTTTTGTTGGCTTACTTGCTTTTCCACACCCTCCTTATTCCCATAGTCATAAGCACAAAGAATGTTCTTATAATAGTCTTGAAAAAAACTGAATTCCACTACTTTGAATACCTCAGCATAACGTGGAGCACCGTCCCAGGAGCAAGAATTTTGTGCTGCTTCCAAACCCAGATCTTTTCTGTGGCAATGAAGTCTTCTCTGCATCCAAGATATCAAACTGTCAGGCTGTTGTTTTTTAAAGCCAAAATTGAGGAAATACATCTGATTTAAATAAATTAAGTTGTTTGAACATGCCTAAAGCAATAGTACAAATATGTCACTGTTTTTCTGCCACTTAATGTGAGTCCAACTGAGTCCATTGGGCAAAGCATTTTCAAAGACATGTCTGCGTCATTCATTCATGCACAGTTAGAAAGATGGAGAATTATTGTAGGATATTCTCATTATAGTTGTTGTGCACCTTGAAATTGTTGTACTTTGCATAGGTCCGTGACTAATCATCCTCTTTGGTACATAGCTACCAAGAGGAAAATATCAGAGAATTCTTCGTATTATCTTGGACTTCATTTTTTCAGTACTTTTAAGAAATTTTAATTTAAAATCTTTAGCTGAAGGTGTAGGGTTTTTCAAAAAGTGCATATTTTACTATTACTGATGTCTTCACAATATCTATACAAATAAATTCATATAAAAGGTTACTTACACATTCACCAAAGCACTTTTCCATTGGCTGAAAATAATTGTATACTGCAGGATATTAACTGAACATGTCTGTCAACATCAATCATTCCCACTGAACTACAGTTTAAAAAAAGTTTAACTGAAACCCTTCAATAGAGCATGATGGACTGGCAATGGGTTTGAACCATCCGTTATATCAGTTTCAGATTAAATGGAGGCACTAACAGAAAACTTTTCTGGTAATAGCCATTTAAGATTTAGGGCAGTAGGAAAGGAAGGAATCCCTGACTATTGGAGTCAAATTCAACATGTAATCTCTTTGTAAACTTCTTGAGCTGTACGTCAAATGCAGATAGTTTTTAGTTCTCATTAGTGCTGTTGCAGAACTTTACACTCATCATATTTATGAGCGTTCTGCAAATTTCTACGTTAATTCATTTATGTTTAGTTAGTTTTCATTCTTCTTTAGCCTAAATAGCTTTCCTCCTGCTGTATGGTGTATTTACAGAGTACATCTGTGTTCTCTCAGCTTCCATTTTGCTAAGCTAAAGAAGTTAAGGGGCTTTTCAGGTGTTGCCTGAGCTTCTTAACATCTCTTTTCTGTTTCTCTGAAGCACTTCTGGTTTGAATGCAATTGTCTTGCAACAGAATTGTATGTGCTGTCCCAGAGGCAGTCTTGCCAAGACCTTGTGCAAGTGGTACTCTCTACCACTACTAGAAAACATCCCAGCACATCCTAGGATTACACTTTCCTTTTCATGGCAGCTTCACACTGGTAGTGATAATCATCATGTGATTGACTGATTAAACCTGAGTCTTTCTCCTCCTGTACTATTTCCAACTGATGAGCTCCCAGCTTATAGCAGAAATTCTCGTTATTAGTCCCTGAGTGCATGACCTTACACTTTGTACTATTAAATTTCATCTTGCTTCTATTACTACAGTCGTCAAGGTCATCTAATTCTTCCTGTATGATATTCCAGTTCTCCTCGGTATTGGCAACTCCGCCAAAGTTTTTGTCATCAGAAAAATTTCATTAGCACACTGCCAGTATTTGTATCAAAGCCATTAATGAAGATATCAAATAATACTGGACCTAAGACCAACCCCTGAGGAATTCCAGTAGTGCTTCTCCAACCTTATAGACTTCCTTTCAACAGAAGTCACATTTGTCTCTTGTTCAAACCATTTTTTCAATGTTACAATTCTTGTGCTAATTACCCTGTTTAACTGGCAGTTCCCCATGTGGTACTACAGTGAAGTTAAGATAGATTAGAGCGATTTCACTGTAGAGGGAGAATTATAAACAAGATATGAAAGTGTGACCTAGGGAAGGCAATTCAATCAAACCAAGCCTGCATATCACCCAAATTGTTTGGAATGTTGGACAGGAGAAGACAAAATCTAAATGATTATATAAAGATTAAATCCACTGAGAAACATCCAATAGAAACCAGAAAATCAGCAGGTAGAAATATCCCTAAAATACTGGTTTGCAAATAACAAAACCTTTGCATATAGCAAATAAGTACTAAGGTATTTCTGGGCATAAGTATATTCCTACATCCAAACAATGCTGCTTTACATTCACTCAGTATAACATCATTATTTAAGCAATAATGATGCAACGGTCCATTATCAGTTGGTTGTTCAGTTAATGAAGTGCCTGAGGTGAAGGCCACTGCTTTACTTACCCAACACAAGGTTTTATTAAGAAACAAGCATTCATCTTGATCACGGCACCAATTCAGCATCTACTAAATTGACAGCTCTATCTGGGAATACATTTCTATCACAAAGAAAGTGGTATCTGCTGTCATCTGACAAGTGTACTTCATTCCCTACCTAAATTTAACAACTGAGACTCCTCTGCTGCACAGAGTATCAGCTCTCTTGCTTTATAGCAGTAAAATATATTCATATTATCAGCAGTTATATTTGTTGCTGAAAGAAATTTGACTTGATGGCTATCATTCCCAAAGATTAAGCCCCTTCACTGATTGTTTCTTTTTATATATGAGTAATTTTTTAGGTTCATTTTAATAACTGGAATAACTTCACTGATTTGGCTAAGACCACAGCCCCAAAAGCAGTGGTATCTCCACCCAACAGATGTGGCAGTGAATGATGTCCCAGGCCTGGAGCAGAGAGAGGTTGACTCTGGTTTGCCGTCCTTTCCCTTCCACCACCCCAAAAAGAATTGTGTAGAACCACTTAAACGCGGGTAACCCAGACATTCATAAAACTCATGTCTGCTGAAGAACAGGGTGCCACAAGTATGAAAAACTCACAGGAGAGAGAGACACAGAAGGAGCTCACCCTCCTGATGTGCTTACAATATTCGGATGGCTGAGAGGAGAACTAAATGTGGAACAGTGTGTTGCAAAATCTTTCAAGCTTTCAAAGAACTGTTCCTCATTTTTTTTTTAAAAGAAAATCCATGATGCAGAGGCCAGGCTACTTATTTTTGCATCACATTGGCCAGAAAGGGTTAGACAGGGATGCCTTATTTGGGTGAAGCTCTTGGGATATCATCCACAAGTAACTCAAAGGTTAGGAATTTTCTGTTAGTGTGCAAGGGCCACTCAACAATGATATCTCCTGACCAAAGAAAACCAGGAGAAGAGATATCTAGGTCTGCATTTCAGCCTGAAGATCCAGTGACGATGGTTAGATTCTACCCAAGTGCAGTTAGCTTGGAAGCTGAAGGGAATCAGCACATGGATAATATATTTTGTAACAGAGATTATGTGGTCCTTGATAACTGCTTTTACATTTTGGTTTATGCTATGTATTTTTTTCCAGTTCTCCTCCCCTTTTCCTTAGTATTTAGAAAATATTTGCTTCTATAGCCTCAGTGGATATAGTTTTATAACATATTAGAAAGAATTGATTAAAAATTGATATACTATAGGTGAAAACCATTGTAAATTTAAACTACGATGAGCCACAGAATTAAGTAAAATCCTGGGTGGAGTTAGGACAACTTTGCACTACTTCACTGATTGCAAATTGGCTCTAATGCTGATAATTTCTGAATCNCCACAGAATTAAGTAAAATCCTGGGTGGAGTTAGGACAGCTTTGCACTTCACTGATTACAAATTGGCTCTAACGCTGATAATTTCTGAATTGATAACGTTAAATTTGATCAACTTCTGCATGAAAACCATGTCCTGTATTTGATTCATTGTAAGGAAAAAATGCCTTTCTTGTTTTTCACAATATTTATGAATAATCACAAGTCCATAGTTGATTACTTCTATTCTTTTCTGTTATCTCTTCTTAGGGAAAACACATATTATATACTGATGCTATTACCTTACCCATTTCTGTTAATTTACCAATGGCTTAAATCTTCTTTGTATCTGGCAGAATAGCCCTACTCTTTTGCCTAATCCTTCAATCCAGCAGCTCCACAATGCATCAGTAGTTGCCCCAGTTGTAAAGCAGTGCATGTCCCTAACCCCTCAGCTGAAAGCCTTTCTACAGTATGTCAAGTATATCTGCAATATTTGTTCAAATTGAAATTTAGATGATGCTCTCTTCACATGCATCAAGACATTTTATATTTCTGTGATTTCTAGTTAATGTTTTTTCCAATCCCAGACAGAAAGAGAGTTCTGATTATCTATGGAGGATGATCCACAATTCTTTTTCATTCACCCTGGAATAGCAAATGAGTATGTTTACTCTGTCATCTGAAAAGATGATACCCTGAAACCACACTATTGAGCCTGTCACAGCTGTGTTAGAGGGAGGTGACCCATTTACTGACAGAAAAGACTAGAAAATATAAAGCTAGGCTGAGGTTGTATTTAAACAAAACTAGCCCTGATATGAACTGCTTACTTGCTCAGACAATGGACTAAGTAATGCTCACCTATTATGACAAGACCGCTACAACTATGAATACCATTTTAATTCTCAGAAATACTTTTCATCATATTCCTGCTTTCATTCTAGTGCATCTTCTCTAGAACACATTTTTGAAAGACATTTTGCTACAGTGTTGTTTAAAACTTACTTGAAAATTTAGACCGTCTCAGACAGAAGCAGTACAAGGATTGGTCTTAGACATAACAAATGGCATTTGAGAGATGCACAGTGGGGTTACCATCTGGGCATTTTTTTTCATAGAGGTTAACACCAGGACAGGTCATTATATTATGCTATTGGCTTTCCATTATGGGCCTTCACATTTTATCCCGTTGTTCTGTACTGAGGCCAATAACTTGTGTTTGGGTAAAGCATATCTTCCAGAAAGAGAATCTGTCTTGATCTGTAGACATTAAAAGATAGGGAAGTGATCATACCGTTTTATAACTTGTTCCAGTGGTTAACCACTCATGGTTAACATGTGGCTTAGTTCAGCTTCCAGCCATTAGTTCTTGTTATCCCTTTCTTTGCCTGATTAAAGAGCACTTTAGTACTCTGTGTTTTCTCATTGTGAGAGTACTTATACTTTCACAGTTACCTCTCAGTCAAGTCACCATTCAATCTTCTTTTCGATAGACTGAACAAACCAACCTCTCAAAGTCTCTCAGTCTAGGCGTTTTATCCAACCTTGAATCATTTTGTGGCTCTTTTCTACAACATCTCCAAATTTATAAAAAAAAAAAGAAAACAACAAACCAAAACTCCTTAAACTGTGGACAACAGAAATGGACCAAGTATTCTCTTATCCATCTCATTATTGCCAAATAAAGATATAAAAATTCAAAATCCTGTTTGTCATTTGGTTATTTGTAGGATTCCTGTTGCTGTTTTTCAGAATTGTGCCTGTGTTTACCTCTCCACTATGACGCTTAGAGCTTCCCCAGCCAATGTATTCCCAGGCAAAGATGCCCATCCTGCTGGACTGGCCTGGATCTTTTCCTTCCATGCACAGTTTTGCATTGGACTGAGTTGCAACATGGATTGGTTTTTTTTATTATTTTTTGAATTATCTCATTTTACCAGCAATTCGGAGCACAATGTATGGCTCTGTTGTCCTCATTATTATTTACTGATTCTCCAATCTTTCTGCCACCCACAAATTTTCTAAGAATGATTTATGTTTATGTTTTAACTCATGGGTGAAAATGTTGAATAACACTGAGTCTAATGTTGATCCCTGAGGAGCCTCCTAGGATCGCTACCATTTGATGATGATTTACCACTGACTAACTCTTTTTTGAGATCATTCATTTAACAAGTTCTGCATTCATCTACATTGTGCTCTGATGAATTTGCATTGTGTTATCAGTGATCTGAAACCAGAGGCTAAAAGTATGCTAGTTATAGTGACAGGAATTCTAAGCATTCATTGGGACAGAATAAAACACAGGTAGTTTCCCAGGTTGTAAAGCATCTGTCAGCTGAAAAATCTGTCTATAGTATGTTAAGTATTTCCACAATATTTACTCAGACAGAAATTTAGATGGTGTTTTTTCATGCCTGTGAAGATATTGCATATGTTTCTCCATTTACAAAATAAATCTAGAAAGATTGAAATGTTGGAAAAGAAATTAAAAAACCTGCAACCAAACATTTCTATTTGTCGTTGTGGTTCTAATCCATTTCTTGTGCAGCAGAAGAAGGAGAGTAGCTGTGTGGGTAGTCTCAGTCAGTGCTTTGGAAACTCATGCACCACACATTGCACAGGATGTGCAATGTTTTTTGTTCTATTCCAAATGGTGCACATCTGGATACTAGACAAGAAGAATACAAACTCATTTTAGGATATTAAGTCCAGAGAGGAGTTTTCAAATACAATTGGGGCTAGAGTAATGTGATTAATTTAGGCATACTCTGAGAGTTAAAATTAGATGTGACTTTAGCCTACTATCTGCAAATACAGAAGCTTCACAAATCTTAATTATTTTAATTGCAGTCCCTACCACTAAAGAATTTGCTTGGAATAGCATAGTCATCCTTGAGGCATCTTAATAAAAAAAAGATTTCAAAATGCCACAAAAATTGCTGAAAGACTGAGCATTTAGTTGACTTTGTCACCTCACCAGGACCATCTTGGATACTGCAACCAATGCAGAGTGACCAGGGATAAGAAACACAGAATTCCAATTTATGCTGATGAACTTTCTGTTAAAAGGCAGAAGCTGGTTACCAGCTGCATCATCTGCTGAGATAAAAGCAGTGAATAACAGAGGCACAAACAGAAGGAAGGTGAAATATAATTGTATCGTTTACCTCCCATATTTTCTATAGAAACAAAAATGCCAAAACAAGCTGGAGCAAATAATTTCTGAGAACGCAAAATTATCATTAGTGCCCTAACTATTGTGTCTTTTTATAACTGCTCACAGACTTTAAAATATGAGTGTATTATAAAGATATACCTATATCCATTACAGAGTATTCCCCCAAAGAACTGAAAATAAATGTGAATTTGCTTTTCTAAATGATCTCTTGACAACCAAAAAAGTACAGTAGGTTCTATATTTGGCTTTGCCAAAAGGGTGCCCTTATCAGGAGCCTTAAAGATCTTGATAGACTGATTGAAAGACATCCTAGCAAATTGATGTAGTTATCCACTGATTTTTCCTCCAGCCCAAACTTGCCTGAAGACAGAGTTGATGTGCTCAAATGGACCAGCTACTATATTCCTAAGTCCTCCTCTAACTTTCTTCCAGTTACTTAGATTGCATATTTGTACTTTAGGACCAGTGCAAAGAATGATAAACCCTTAAAAAAATTCACACAACTTAGCTTTCATCAGATTAAGGTACCTTAGCAACTACAGTGGTATTTTATCTATTTTCATTGGGATTTGGTTCTCTTTATAGCACCCTTGAACTGACCCTGATAGCTGGTGTTTCTATCTTTTATCAGCCCCGAGTCTTTTGAATCACCAGGTTATTGAGTTGTGAGACCCTGCCATCTTCACATGTGTGCCTAAACTTGCTTATCCTTGCCACCCAATTTGGGTCTTTAATAAAGTGCAAGGAAGGGGGCATCTAGGTCCTATCTGCTGTATTATGACATCAATCCCATAGGAGACTGATGGTCAAAATCTGATAATGTTAACTTTATTTTCAGCATGAATTTATGATAACTAAGTGCAATTTATAGCCTACATGCTGACATAGCATCGGGGTTTTTTTTGGTTTTTTTTTTTTCTTTTTTCCCCCTGAGATCTTCTTCAAAATGCGTACAGCGTTCTCCATCCTTTCCTATTCACTAGCCGGGATCCTTCTATATAAATGACTCATCATAGAAGAGAGTGGCACTTTTGCCCTTTGTGGTGTACTCCTTCAGTGCAGTAGCTATGGATCTAAATAAAAGGCAGCATGTTTCCAAGCACTTTTTTCTCTCAGGGCTCACTTGCTAAAATAGAAACCCAAGTCCACATGGTGATCATATTTTCTACCTCAGGGACTAATTTTCTTTTACCTCCTTTCCTGTATTCCAAAGCTTCATTGCCATTATCCTCTTGCTCCCCATGCACTAACAAAAAGATTTTAATGTATTCATTATGCAAAATCTTGTCTTTTGTGACCTTTGCCAAGAGTGCCCCCAAAGGACTGGCCAGGCTTAATAAGCTCACAAATAAACTACGATGTCAGCCAAGGGCACTACTGGCCAATTGAGCCTGCACCATTGCCCTCTCCCCAAGCCCCCACTTCACACCTGAGATACCCCGAGGTGGGATCATGGGGGTGTTGTCTGCTCTGGAAAACTGTTAATCCTTTCCGGCGGCTCCCAGCTCGGCAAACAATCCCCTTTGTGAAGGCTGGAACAATCACACAGGCAATATTGCCTTTTGCCGCTTCTGAGATCGACTCTGCCTTCCTTTAAGTTCCTCTTTTTCCTCTCTCCTCAGCTACATTGTTTAATGCTTTCATTCTTCTTATTTCATTTATGTTATGTCCTGTAAAAGCTTTGTCATGGGCAAGCCAGCTGGGTCATTGGAGGAAAGGCACTCTCTCATCAGATCCTTGTGTTAGTCCATTTTCCTCCTGCCCAGAGTTATTGTCTAGGTTCTGTGGGGAAAACATCCGCTCCCCCACTCAGTCATTGATGCTGTGGCAGATTACAGCAGTTTCTGTCTGCCACGCAGTCAGGCAAAGAAAGGAGTAAGAGGGGATATGGCAGCCTCTTCATTTCATATATAAAAGATGCAGATAAAGTATAAAATATCAGAGAATGACATAGCCGGTAAAAAAATCTGAATTTATTGGGGAAGAGTATAAACTTTCAAAACTCTAAAAGAGATCGTGCTCATAAAAGATAGATATTACAAATGTTAATGCAAATTATTAGTAAATCTGACCCCTCTCCCCCACTATGACACACATTTAAAATTTATTATGGAACACATTCAGGGGAATAGCTTTAGGGAATTCATTGCTCATCTTTCTCTTTCTTCCTCCATCTCACACACTAGCAGTCTCCCGACAGCTTCTCTGAATTCTTCAGAAATACTGCCACTCTGACCTCTGTACCATAGATCCATTGACTTACTTCATTTGACTGTCTGGAGTGACAGCTAAGGTACTCGTACAACATGTTCTCACAACTTCCATGGCAGTATACACATCTTCTTTCCAGCTCACCTCTATATTATGATGCAGAATATCATGACACAGATTGCCTAATAAAATCTTTTTTGAACTTCTGATGTTTTAATATACACAGTCCAAAGAAAAAGAATGAACAAACCATCATCTTTAGTTAATAGCAGAATTCATCTTATAACGCTTCTATAAGTTCTGTTTCTGAGATCATGTCAAATAGGAAAGACTTTCAACATAATGAAAAGTTTTAGGTATTCAACTGCCATTAGCTGCAATGGGACTTAAATACATAACATTTTTTTGCCTTTCCTCCCCCCCCAAATTCCCAGTCTGTTCCAAAATTCCCTTTGGATTCATCTCAATTTAGAGATTAAAAAAAAAAAGAGAACAACCTGAGATGATGACACTGCTTTTTTTCAGAAATCAGCTATTAAACTTAAGGCCAAGTTTTCATACACGCTGAAAATTTAGACAGTACTGTGGGTGCTCATCACTGTGGAAACCTAGTTCTTGAGCTTAAAATTTCCTTGATAACAATCTTATACAACTCTTCTCAATGCCATAGTACCAAAACACCTCCTCCAGCATTTTAAGGAAAAAAACACCAAAACCAAACCCTAAAACCTTCTCTCATTTTAACAGGACTTTTACTAGGTTCTGTTTGCAAACTTAAAGAAATATATATTCATTAATCTGACAGGGTAAGGCAATATCAGGATAACACATTTACCATATGTGGAACTGGAGTGCAGCCATTTAGTCTTTTAATGTGTGCTTCAGACACTCAGGCTGCACACAGTACGTACAAATTATCTGTCCAGAAGCTCAGGAACAAAAAAAAAAAAGTACCTTTCCTTGGAATCTCTGTCTTGGGATAGGAAAAGGCCTCCAAATGCCTTAGTAAAATGAAATGAAGGCAAGGAAGCTAGAAAGGCTAGGATGTTCATCAAGATCTGGGCAGAGAAAAAAAAATAAAAAAAGGAAGGAAAACAAAAGGCACTTGTCAATAAATACAATAAACAGCCCCCTTGTATTACTGCGGTTACTAAGTGCTAACAATGAGCCTCTGGCAGGCAGCGAGGTGTGCAGACAAAAGGCCCTTGAGAAGTTGTAGCGCTGCATCCTGTATAATAGTTGAAATCTGTGAGTGTTTTTCAAGGTTAGGCACAAATAAAGCAAAATTTCTTTATTAAGGTTCCAAATTACTCATCTTCTCCTGCATTTCAGTCCATTGTGGGACTCTGAGTACTGTAAGTGACCTTTGATAAACAGTCATTTCACCACAGTGATGAGACTACATAAAAACTGGTCTGCACAATATAATGCAGATTAACTGAGGGGCATTCCAGCTTTTCTTAAAAATAAGCCAGAATGACACCAGAGAATTTGCTCATAATCTAGCCGGTTGCATGTGCACATATTCTATGTGCGTGAAATTTCTTTCCTATGAGATAATTTAAACAATGAAGAAATTACTCTTGATATACATGTAGCAGGCAATTCTATAGCGTTTCCTTCAAATGAGACTCTGGTTAATACTTTGTCATGGGTGTGAAAGGACTGATGATTCAGTGTTCATATGCTTCACCGTACAATGAAGCTGAGCACCGATGTTTAAAATACAGGGAAAAAACCTGCAAACGTGAAGTTGTTACAGGTTGTGTCATGAACAAGCTTCATCCTCCTGAGTGAAGCCAGTGAGTAAGCTGGTACTGTAAAGCTTGCACAGCTACCTAAAGATAAAACCAAGTATCTGTTTTGATCAACAAATCTTTCATCAATAGTTTGTCTAACCTCGGAGATGATTAAAAATATCTGTAAAATACAAATACGAAGAGTTTGCGTACTTTGTGGCACGAAAGATCAAACGGAGTGATCATGTCACGCTGAAGGTAGTCTGAAATATTGACAAGAGACCCCGCTGAATTAATTAGGCTATAAAGTTTCATAAGCAAAGCTGTGTTAACAGTGTGGTATTGTTTACTATTTATATGAAAAATTATCAATACCAATTTGCAAAGGCATTTTAGCACACTAATAAGAAAAGAAAGAGGAACAAGATGAAAAGATTACCACAAGAACCAGCACTACTGTTTTGTTGTGTTGCACTATCCAGTTTCTGTCATTATAGCTGCTCCCAATTTATCCTGTTCTCATTTTACAGGAAAAAATCATAAAAGGCACTAGAGATGAAATGATCAGTATTATTGTCAAGGCATTTTAAACAAGAATGCAGAGTCCTTGGGCCAGAGCTCCAGCAGTTCAAGGCAATCTTTAATCCAGCTTTGTTTCTCTTCCCTGTGTTCTCAATTTGTGTGTCTTGATGCCCATTCGCAATGAAGTCTCTAAATTACCTTACAAAAGGCAGTTGTCTTTTCAGAGGAGAAGCCGTAAAATTGAGCTAGAATAATACCAGACATTATTACTGAAATGGCAAAATCCAAAAGTCCATGAAAATAAAATCTGCACTTGAGGGTACAGATAATTGATTCACCTAAACAAAATGCTGTGGTCTACAAATAGCACTGTAGAAGGCCAAAGTACTGTTCTTGCAGGAAACAAATTTTCAAATACCACTTTTAATTATCAGAACTCTTGGATTGCACTTGATAAGGAGCAAACCCATTTTTAAGAGCTAACTGGCTTTATTTTCTGAATTTCTGAGCACCCACAGCACCTGATAGTTTCAATGGAAACTGGTGGTGCTCAAGACCACTGGAAAACTTATCCATATACGCATATCTATTATTTATATTGATATTCATATATTAGTTATATTATCTCTACATAGTCAGCAGTATTTCCGACTGTTGATTTGATGTACAGGGAAAAGATTTATTGTACAGGCAACATAAAAGTACAACTATTCTGCCAGTGCACATACCAACTAGAGTTCTCTGGTGTGAGCTTGAACAACTATGGGCAGTACAAATAACATAACATAACATAACATAACATAACATAACATAACATAACATAACATAACATAACATAACATAACAACACATCCTGCCATCAGGGTTTCCTCTACTGATTTCAATGGGAGTGAGCCCTAAATACAAAGTGTCTGTCAATTCAACTTTCTTTTTGTTATTTGGCATAACAGAACAATTGACATGGAATAAAATATTAAGGAAAATAAAAATACCCCTTTAGTCGCCTTAGGACATATTAGGAAAATCAAAGAACTAGTTTGTGGATTGCCAGTGTAACCAGTATGCTGCTAATTTCGGAAGCTTCTTCCTCTGCTAAGAATAAGCCCCAGAAAATGTTCATAGCAATTGCAATTTCTGAGGCACACAGTACAATTTATTTAGTCAGTCAAATTTACGCAGTTTAACAGATTCCTTGATTCTTGTCTTGCTTTTTCATTAAGCCCTTTAAACTGGACTTCTTGTCAATAAATAAAACTATTGACGTTAAAAGGTCACATCTCTGACCTTTCACATGTTTCTCCTGCTCTGTATCTATATACACTGTATACTTTACCTCGAGAAGAGATTCTTTTATTTAAGCGGGCTTAAACTGTTCAAATTTGTAATGTACTGGGGATTTTGGAATATCTAGAGGGCTTAGTGGATAAAGAACTGACCTTTCATCTCTGAACCCAGTTCCCATCCAACTCAAGATAAGTGGAAGAGTTTTGTGTCAGCTGCCCATGTGATAAAACTAGCTTTACCTTGTATCATTCAACACAATTTGGCATGACTGGCAGTTTTTTCCTCTCAAGAGAAGCGCATTGAATATGGAAAATGAATTGCTTCTGTCTCTGGAGAGGGTGGTCCTCCAGGTTAGGCTTTGAAGTTATAAATGGGAAGTGCTGGAAAGCTCGTATTATTGCTGGTTGCCAGCTCCACATCAAATGTACGGATGAACAGTGGGTCACCGTTTTAAATCAGCGCTAGACGATGATTTACAAACACAAATATGTAACCACTTCTGTGACTTTTCCTCACCCAAGTGGAAACTATGCGATGTAGCCCAAAGTCGGTACAAGTGATTCTAAGGTCTACACCTACTCCTATGGGTAGCAAATTTCTACATATATCACCAGAGAATATGTTCGTTTATTCTCCCCCAGGGTAAAAACTTCTCCACGTTGCCAAAGAACCACAACTCCTTGATTTCTCTCTACGTGAGCCCCCACAGCCGATACGCCGGTGGGAGGCTGGGGGACCCCACCTCCGCCTGCGCCAGAGCCGCTTCCGAGCAAGTGGCTCCGAGAGGCTGCGCTCCCCGGAGCGGCGGAGATACTCTCTTCTCACAAGCTGAGCATCGCAGCCTCCGCGGGGAGCGCTCATCTACGAGCGGAGCATTACACCCAATAATCAAAGACAGGTCTCTCTCACGGCACAGTAGTGGCCAAACCACAGCTCTGGGGCTTCATTTTCTGCTGGATACGGTGCTCTTCCGCTGGGAATATATATATTTTTTTTTAAAAAAAAGAAGTTTTGATTTGTTTTGATTAGAATTATGTGCTGCGCCTTTGTGACAAACTTTGAAAAGAAACCAACAACCTGAAATGTGAATTCAGTTCATTTTGTTACTGAAACTCGGAACCTGCAATCAGTTAACGTGCACCCAGTAATTAACTGGATTTTTTCTGTCTAGTGAATGTATTAATTATCTGCAATATAACATAATGCTCCCTCTTCTCTTGCAGTCCTTGGAACTAAGTTTGTTTCATCTGATACTTTTTATGACTCTTTAGTAATGTAAAACCATTTTTTTAAAAATAGCAATAGAAAAGTGCTCTGCAAGTATTTCTGGAGACAAGATATTTTTGTAAACAAGAAAACCCTCCTCCATGGCATTCATTGATTAATTTTATCTTCATGATTTATCTATACATCACATAGATGGAATTTTTCAGAAATGCTGTAAACTGCAATTTGAAACCATGTCCACCTATTCCATGTCTCACGGCTCTGATCTCATGTTGAAAAATCAAGAGAATAAATTTCCTTTAAAGATAATGACGTCTTTGGAATGTTAATAGTACAAAACTTTCAAAAGGTAAAATTATTTCTTAGCTGAACTAGCAAAGAAGCAGATTGGCTTAGTCCATTTTGCACCTTTGTGCTAGAGAATGACTGGGTTTAAATTACAGCAGCTTCAGTCTTTGCTTTTCAATCCCTTAATCCTTAAGGAGCAGAGGTTTCAGTTCAAGACAACTTCACACAGAACATAAGAAAAGATTCTGTGAGCCTACCTCAAGTATGATGATCATTTTTTCAGCTGTAATCTTTCACTTGCATCCCACAGCAAAAAAAAAATGTCTGAGGAAAACCAGTGTCAAATAATTAATGCATTTTCAATGAAGGGCTCTTTTCCACCACGGTTTAATACACGCGCATGAAAAGCGATAAATGCTTTCATGTGAGCCCACTTGCAGATATTCGTACCTATGGTTTTCATCACTGTTTTACTGGTATCCCCTCACATTAGAGAGCCTTTGTGATATGCCCGAGCTCAGATGGAAAAGGAAGCTAGCCTGGGAGGTTTTACATCTGGTAGCCAACACTATTACTTAAACAAGCTACGTCAGTTTTTAAAAAAAGCTACACAGGTCGAATCAGGGCAATTACGTTCTGATCTAAGTCGCATACATTTGTCAATTATTTCCAGGTGTTTTGGGGGCAACATATTTTCCTTATCTATAATTAATATTTTGCTAATAGGGCTGAAGTGAAATGTCAGGGGCCTCTCCGCTTGTCTTGATTTCATAAAAAAAAAAGAGTCGTGACAGTAATCATTTGACAATGCTTAGGTTTTAAAGCATTATGCTGTTTTGTGTTACAGCTATTATTTCAAGTATAGTTTGCGGGTAACTAGGTATGCTACGTTTCTCTCTCTCTCTCTGCAAACATACATACGTATGTATATATCTCAAAGAGGACAGAAAAAACTTACTTGGAAATTAAACAGTAAATGGTTGGAGTGGACAATACAATTACAGAACAATTCTGGAAACAATCACGAAAACATTTATTTAAATTTCTACCTATCATTTTGAACCTGCTGTTATTTCTTAACTTATGGAGGGTTACAGTTGAGCATTCTGAAAGCTGTATAACTGATCAGTGTATGAATAAATATTCTTTACTAATACAAAACATTCAGACTAACCTCAAAGGTCCAGAAGCCATTGTAGCTGGCACAAACAAACCATAAAAAATGTTAAAAAAAAAAAGAGAAGCCAAGTTTTGAAAGTCACAAAGACAGACATTTATGGAGAAATGAAAGTGACAAGTGGGGTCTTTTGGTGAGTGTTTCCTCTGAATTACAGGGGATGCCATGTGACATTAGATTCGTAATTTTAGGTGAACATTTTCTTTTTTATCTTTCATAAGTTTGTGCTAAGAAGTGCTGACATCTCAGAATTACAGAACTCAGTTCACAGCCTCTTCTGTTTCAGCTGGCTAAAGCAATGCATGACACTTTTTGAAGAATGCAAAATGTATGCAGCAACACAGAGTTAAAAATTTTATTTTTGATCTTCAAACATTGTTTGACCTTAATCAATGTCTTCCAACAAGCTTAATGTGACATAGCCCTGAAACAAAAACACACAGCTCTCGGGTCCGGCTCTGGAATGAAAAAGCTGTGATTATTAGTCCTCTGTGTGATCTTTTCAGATTGCACTGATGAGATGAAGTTTAATCTCGTTTCTCTCCTCTCCAGTACCACAAACCACAGGCAGTTTAAGGCAGCCTGGAAATCTCTTACATCTGGAAGAGCAATAATTCATGGGATTTCACTTGACAGCCATGACAGGCAGCAGGGCAGCCAGAAACAACTGTCTCTTATGTTGTGCTATTTGCAAAAAGTCAGAAGAGGAGGAGCAGGCACAGGACCACATCCTTCTTTAGCATATGTTAGAGGAGGAAACCCTTTTATTTTCTGCCAGATGCTCCATGAATAGGTCCTAAATATTACATAGACAGTAGCTATCACTTCCAAACAAAATTCCTTGGTGTCTGCTAAGCTGCAAAGCATATGAAGGCCTATTGTCTGGCAAAGGGTCATGGTTAAATTTGCACAGATTTTTTTTATAGATATTTCAGATTCTACGTTTTGATTTATAGGCATTTGCACACCCTGCTGTGCATGAATATGATACCATCTTCTGAGCAGGATTATTTCATGAAATGTATATGGGATTTAGCTACAGTAACTTTTACTGGGCAGCTTAGAATGGCCAGCAAAGTACTAGAATTTACTGCAGCACAGCTTGTGCTGTCAGGCTCATGGCTGGTGTTTATGATTTCTGCAGAAGCAGAAATAAACAACTTCTCCTTAATGGCTCTCTTTATGTGTAGGCAGCAGTAGCTCTATCTGGTCTCACAACAGTAGCTGGTGCGGTGGTTTGTCCCATTTCATGTGGAACCAATGTCTGAAAATTTGCATTTCTGCTTTTCTGAGTTTTCAGTGGAAGCGACCGGGAATGAATAAATCAACTGCAAATGTCTGAATGAGTAACATTCCATTCTACTGCTTTTTCGTGCTATAAATACATCTGGTTGAAACGGCCAGGTTTCGGAGTAAGAGCAAAATGATCAGATTTAATCTTAGTTTGTCTTAGAGCCTATACCCACACTGTAAATACTCTCATATCAACTGAGACTTACTTAAATTACTGTCTTAAGAAAGGAGGCCTGTTTTCTGAGTGTCTGTGGTCAAGTAGCTTAATCAACATTTTTATAGGCATTTACATACGTATTTAAGTAAACGCTAAAAACTGGATGAGTTACACCAGCCAGTACACAGATGAATTAAATACCAATTTTCATCATTTATATCTGCATACATATAAAAACAAAACAGCCCTAATGTAATTGTCTAAGTAAAGCTTTTTTGATGTAACAACTGTTTTTGAAGTTCAAAAGAATGTCGACACACACTGTATATATAAGCAGGCAGAAAATACTTTTTTTAAAAGAAATGAGACAACTGCTTTATGCCAAAGAAAAACAATTCCTTTGCCAAACTACACATTGTTAACTTAAAATGTGTTCCATGTGGAAGTAGGAAGACTGATCTGATGGAAAGGCTAGTGATTTAAAGTCAGCTGGCTCTGTGCCTGTCAACTACACATTCTGGCTTCCAGTTTTACAGCTAAAATTGGAATTTTATTTATTTTTTTTTTTTTTTTAGGGAGGGGTGGAAAATAGTTTTTTATCCTTTTCTGGTGATGCAATGAATTTACCAATAAACTTGCGTGTATAATTGTCCAAACTTTAAACAAAGAGGATATAATTTTTGGATCACATGTACAAATCTCATTCTGTGTTTTATGAACTTTGTTTTGTATTGGACTCATTTTCCAAAGTGAATTTCCCGTTGCTTTTTTATACTCATCACAATTTTTCTAGGAAAAAATTGCATTAGCCTATCTTTTCAGTATGGCAAAAGTGTAAAGACAAGTTTAGTCTATATTCTGAGGGAAGTACAATATTTTACACATTGCAATATTTCACCTTTCATACTGCTAGTATTGCCTATGTTGATCAAGCCTTTAATCTTTGCTTCTCTCTCCTGCACATAAGACACACAGCATTGTCTCCATACGTGGCCTAAAGGATATTGCAAACACAAAATGTTCAGATAGACATGAATGAAACAGCTACACTACACCTGGTAATATCTTAAAAAGAGGCTATCATCCCATGGTATTTTCTGCAGGATTCTCCAAACTTCATTTGTTATTCACATTAAACTTACATTCATCATCCTATTTTAGTACATATTTTCCAGTACATGCTGCATGGCAATTATGAACACAGAAGGTTCTATTCATTGTGGAAGTTTTTTACATTCTTTAGATACACAGAGCACTATGAGGTTGAATTTTGATTACTGTACTGGATTTCTGGGCACACAAAACACACTTAGAGCACACTTGCTCTTATTTTTAGTTTTAAAATATTCCTGAAACATCTAGGAAGTCTGCAGATACTTAAATGGCAGAATTTCAGACACAATTCAGCCAGAGCTGTTTACTGCAAATATGATTGTAGAAAGCCTCTTTCTTTTTTTTTTTTTTTTTCTTTTCGCTAGGATACCCACGTTTTATTTATGATTCTGGATTTTATTTCACAGCATTCCAGTTTAGTTTAGCACGATGTATTTAATAACCATGTCTACTGTCTTAATTACCCTATAAAGCAGGGTTCCATTGGCATTTGACCCTCCACAGCATTCCAGAGAAACTGCAGGACCATGATAATTACCAACTGCCTGTGAGAAAATTAAACAAAAAAGGCCTAACTTTTAAACCACCATTTTAAACGACCTATTACATCTCAGGAATAAATCATTGATGAAATAGCCTGCTTAACAGGAAAATAGCTATTCCATAGCAAAGAATTTCCCCTTGCATGATCATGAAGAGAATATTAAGTATTCTTCAGCTCAAAAGGTTAGGTTTTATGTCTGTCCAATGCCTTTTAATGACACATTTTTGTGTAATTTTACTGTAATCAAAGCCTTTTCCTATGTAGGTTGTAGACTATGACTATTTTGTCAGTCTTAAACATTTTACTAGTCAAAGAATAGAAAATCTATTTAAACATGTACCAAGAAAAAAGTGTTTGTGTATGTTGTATCTTTCACCATTAAAAGAACCTGCATTAATGTAGCTTGATTTCCTTTGATTAACACAGCCATTTGCTATATATTTTTCAAAAAAGTGCTAATCAATTTAAATTCATAATAGTACAGCATATTAATTGCTAACACAGTTAAAAAATTCGAATAAATTTTGAAAATCCAAATCGTGGCTTGATTAATTTGATCACACTGTCTTTATTCTGTATCCAATGGCAATTACTATACTTATTTCTATTACCATTCTATGCTCCATTTCTTATTGCTATACTTAACAAGAGTTCTATTTCATCTGTCTTTTCCTAAATGTCAGTTTGTATTTTACTAAATAATTAATCTGGTCTGAACGTTGACGATCATTTCCAGATCAGATCAGATCAGCACTCCACATAGATAGTGTAATGTTAGGACCATAATCAGAAAAAAGATTAAAAAAATTATTAATTCTACAATTAAAAGCATTATTTTTCACTTTTACATGTAGGATACAAGGATATAAATCAAGGGAATATCCATTACTTTTAAAATTCAATCCAGAACATTTTCTAAACCTCCTTAAAACATTTCACTTGAAAGCTTCTCTGTTTTCAACAGAAGCAACTAGAAGTTTAATGAACAAAGAGTTTATGGAAGAGCCAAGCCACAAACGAAACTTAAATGACTTTAGAAAGGGAGTTTGAAAAATAATTCTGTATTCAATCAAAAATAGCGCAACCCTTCTCCTTTGTGCTTTGTGGCTCAAAAGAAGCCTTGTGACATCTATCGGCATGGTTAAAGGGCTCTGGCCACAACTTTTATTTAAATTCCAGTTTAATTTATAATCCAAAGCAGAGATTAAATGCATAGCAGGCAACCGAATCCTAGCGGCATATTATAAACTTCTGGGTTTGATGATCCCAGCGCAGTTGTTCCCAGCCCAAATTTGACACTGCTATACTATTGTTCCCATACTACTGTCTACTGAAGTACCACCTGTGTAATCACTTAGACTAGAGCTGGAGTTACTGTTGCACTGTTGCAGCCTGGGAACTTCTGGAATAACATGCAGTTGAAAATCATAAGAAAATAAGAACAGCCATAATGGTTCAAACCAAAGGTCTAGCTAGTCTCATATTCTGTCTCTGAAAATGTCCTGTAGCAGATGTCAGGGGGAGAGGATAAGAAGCAGGCAAGCGTGTAATACTCTTTCCCATATTTGTCCAGCCTCTAGCTGTCTGTAATTCAGACTTCTTGAATGAGAGGGTTTTTTTCCTCAATAAATTGAAACACATGACATTTTTAAACATCCACAGCATATAGCAATGAGTTCCACAGATTAGCTATATTTTGTATAGAGAAGTATGTCCTTTTGTTTGTTTTGAACTTGTCAGCTGCTTCCTTCACCTGGTAGCCCATATTCTTGAATGGGAAAGTACAGGGATCGATAATTTGCTATGTGTATTCTCAAAGGTGGTTAAAGATTTTGTAGAGTCTTATCAGTTGCTCCCTTAACTCTTCTTTGTCATTTTATTTTATTATTTTATTTTATAATATTTATTTATCTTCCCCACACTGCAGTGCCCTGATTTATTTAATAATTTTTAATGTGTAGAAATATTTCCATACATCTGATCATTTTTATTGCTCTTCTCTGTCCTTTTTTTGGATCCACTGCATGCTTTTTGGATAGAAAACCCAGAAATGTCTACTTTGTTGAGAGAAACCTTGTTTCATATAATAACTAAATTTAATTATATGCCATACCATACTGTGCTGCAGCAATGTGTACAAGAATCCAACTCACAGTCCGTCATTTTGATTTCTCTGACACTGAATGTCAGTGTGGTAGGTTCAAGCTCTAGGAGAAGCTAAAAGTTTCGACATTAAAGTGCTTATCAAGTATTAAGTAGATTAGTCTTTTTGGAGACTAAACTCTCACGCTGTAATCAATGCTTCCAGAAGGCATGTGTCTAAGCATCTGGCACACACCGAGCCCCTGTTGATTTCTGGTACAAAACCCTGTCACAAAATCCTACACAGCCAGTACTTCACTTCATTATCTAGAGCACCAGTCTGCTCTCCAACTCAGTTCCACCATTGTGTGGTTTATTCACGTGTCAGACCCATCCCTACACCCAGATGTTGTTGCATGGGACTGAGTCTTCATCCTTGGAGATATTCAAAAGCGGTCCGAACATCGTCTTGGGCAACTGGCTCCAGGTGGTCCTGCTTGAGCAGGGGTGTTGGACCAATGACGTCCAGAGGTCCCTGCCTACCTCAACCATTTTTTAATTCTATCACCTTGCCAAGCAGTTCCTGATGACCTCAGCTTCACCTAAGTTTTCTTGTCACACAACGGCTGATTTCAGGAAAGATTTATTACCAATAAGGATCAGGCAAACACCAAAGAATAAGACAGGAAAAGCCTTGATTTCCTGTTTTCTGTGATGCCTTAGTGTCAGATAATCAACAAGAATGAAAACTGTTATTTTCACTGTAATGATATGAGGTGGTAGAATTGTTTGATGATTGTTATGAAGGTATCATATATCTCCTTACAATATCTCCATACCTGGAAGAAGTCAGATGATAGACTTCTACATATGCCAAAGTCTGAAGAACTGTATAAGAGGTGAGGGGAAAGAAGAAAGTGCATTATGGAAGACTTGGGGTTATGAAGCATGGATGAAGTTTCAGCATATGTAGAGTCAAGACATTGTACAGGTATGTAATATATGATAGCAGTGACAGGCATCTCTTCAGAAACAGAAGATTTAGGAGGGGGAGCAGCACAAGAGGTATTTTTAGTTGCTTTTTAAATAAAAACAAACAATATATGGAAGTGAAGATTTATAAGGACACTTGTAGGCACTCGCAGTAGTGGGGAAGGGACAGCACAGCTTCTCAGAGTACTCAGGGAAACACAAATTTCACAAGTAGTCAGGATAGTACTATCGGTATATTAAATAATATGGTAAATTTGGCTAAAATGTCACAGAAAATACTTGGGTCAATCTAGCTATACTAGTAGGGAAATAACAGGGTGAGTGCAATAATCCTTCAGCTGTAGTTGAAGCCAAAGACTGAAGCAGTTTACTACTTATCAAGAATAATTCATGTTAGCCATATATTGCATAGTCACTTACCTGGGCTTCAGGCTTACATCTTTCTTCTGCTTGATCTGAGGCAAGAACTTGAACACAGGCTCCACTTCTCAAGATTAAATGGTATAACCGTTTCAGTCTTTCTTGCCATAGCTACCCCACTGAATAATTCATTTTAAATTTGCGGGTAGAGAAGGAGGGAGAATTGGAGGAAGAGACTCTATACCTTTGCACCTAGTCCACTTAGAAGGGGCATGAGATGAGTATTCCTGTGAACATAGGTATTTAAGTGTTAAATTTCCTTACACCGCTTTCAACTAGAAATCTTAAACTCAGCCACTCAAAGACTATCTTTCTGGATGCCAGTCCCTGAGATTACCATGTCACCACAGCAGCCCTAATTGTTTTCTGCGCCAGAAAACAGTCTTGCCCTCTACATCTGTGTTCAAATGCTAACTTAAAATATGTTTTTATGAATATGACTTGCAGTTCCAGGATTGTTTCTTTCTTCTGAGGACAAAGAAATGTATCTGCTGGTAATGGTGCACTAAGCCCATCTATATGGCTACCAGCTTTTCAGTGTTTATTGAGAACTTTGCACTCAGGCGATGTGTGCAGTGCAACTATGTTATAACCAGTCAGTTAAGTCTATACTGATAAGCAGAGAAATCACTAAAAAGGTCTATGACTATTTTACCCCATCAGTCTTCCAAAACAAGCCAAGCAACTAGGTCTGCAGACCCTTAGCTAATCTTTAAAATACATCTTTCCCTTCTATTCTTTCTTATATACCGTAAGTTAATTTTTATGTTATATTCTCAGAGATCTCTGTTGATCAGATGTTATCTGGATGCTTCCAGAAAGTCAAAGGGACCAAAATTCTTGTTTTCCCATGAATTTACTTGCTGATATAGTAAGACCTTCAGTATATGAGGTCTTATATGCCTGTCCACTAAGAAAAGATTTTAAACAAGACAACTTTTGTATTTTTAGTTTCATCTTTTAATAGTTGTTATGTCAAAGAAAAGGACTGTCAGGAGATAAAGATAGACATAGGCAGAATGAAATTATTCAGCACAGCTCTGGACCCATAATTGTCTGAAACTGGTTTTCAAGTAAACACCATGTAATTAGGAGATGCACCTGCTCAGGGCTTGAGTCTTGGCTATTTTTTATATCCAGACTACAGCACAGAATGCCAGCACTCCTGGTTCACAATGTTGGCATAGTATTCCTGAATGGAACCAGAGCTTTTACACGTGGATGCAAGACACACTAAAATACTTTTTCGGAGTTCAAGTTACTTCTCTAGATAGCCTTAAGTGATCCATAACAGCTTCTTTAAAACAAAGCGTTATTTATTTGCTCAAAGCTGCAAAGCAAGTAGACGAAGCAACAAGAGCTGTATACCTTTACTATTTAACCGTATTTATTTTCTTTAATTTGTATACTGTTGATAAGTTCCACTCAGCTGATGCACTTAATTCACAGGAGAGGGCTATCGCCATTTCTTGTGGAACCAAATGCATAAGTCCTTTCCTGGCAGTTTTCTTCAGCTGCCAATACCTCTACCATTTTTAGAGACTTTAATAGATTACTGTTCCCTTGGATTGCAGATTTGGACTGGAAGACAAAACCTGGTTAACCTTGTTTGACTTCTCTTAATAGCCAGGTATAGGGAATACAGGTGGAGTTTCGAGGTTCTCTGTTTCCACAAGGTTTCTTCATAATCTGTCTAATAATTTGTTTTCTTCACCATTGTTTGTCTTCTTTAAATATTCCCTAAAAGTTTTCTTGGAACTACGCAGCCAGGCAGGATAAGATCAGTGAAATAAACTCCAGAGCCACAGTTGGTATTCATAAAAATAATGCCGATGTCTCTCTCATTCTCTTCAGCAACTGATGAATATTATTCATATGATTCTCCAGCGGTTCAAAGAGGTAAAGCTGCATTGCTGTCAAAGTTGCTTCCATTTACAAGAGCAGTTAATTTTGCATAGCACATTGTAATGGAGGAAACAGCAGAGTTGGCACCAGAGCCTATGCAGCAGGCTATATTGTATATGAGCAAGAGATGGAGGTCTTTGATAAGAGATGATGTAGGGGGGTGGCTTTAATGCTCCAATTCATTTTCTGTGTGAGGGGGAGGGATGGCCTATTGAAAGTTTCATTTTAGGCCAGTTAACTAATACTACCCCTTACTGATTCTCCAGCCATGCTCAATTAGAGAGACTCCTTTGTCCTGACACCAGTCAGGATTACTACAATTCATCAACTTTACCCTGAACAGTGCTTTTATACCAGCTAGACCTTTCAGCTCTAGCTGTGAAATGCCTAGTCACAAGGTTGCCAGTAGATATTTTTCCTTATCCCTGTAAATAGTAGGCCGCTACAGGTACGTATCCAAAGCTAACAATAATAAGCAATCTAAATATGTAGCAAGTATTTGGAAATTAATTTAGAGTGGTTGTCAACACATGTATTAAGCTGTACCAGGAGTGCAGAAATACATCAAAAGGCAAAGGAAGATTTTTTTCAAAGATATTAACAACTTCAATGCAAGGAGTAGTTCAGCTTGTCAGATGAGAAAGCTGCTATGCCCCCAAAATAGCTTTACAACAGCTTGGACAAAGGCTCCAAAAAAACCTCATTGGCTTCAGAGTCAGGAACAAGCAACCACAGGCAACGCAATATATCAGTTGTTGTAGCTGAAAGAAAGCCAGGCTTTGCCAGCACAGCTTGTAAACTACAGAAGGTCAAATCACAGTGATTCAAAACATTTGCATACCCTGCTATGAAAACCAAATGTTTTCCCTTTAATTCAAATGAACATGAAAATTAAACTAACAATGAACATTGAAAAGAAAATTCTGGGGAATATGTTGACATGCAGCAAAAAATAAGGCTTCTCTGCAACATTAATTAAAGTGTGAGTCATAGTAGAAAGCCATCTCATTGCAACCATTTGTAACTAGCGGTGATGCGTTAGACCAATGAGTATTGTCAGGGTTGTAGCTGTCTTTCATGAGTATAGTAGAGCAAACTGTTGGTCACCAGTTATAACCTGGTATAGAAAAGGCCTGATCCAATCTAAATAGTTCACGTTTAACACTTAGTATGACTGGGTTTCTTTCTATTGAAAGTGCAGTTTAATGTCAGTAAGATTTTCACAGGTTAAATCAGCCCTGCTAGAGAAATAGCATGCAAAAATTTCTAATTTTTAATATTTTGATTCACCTTAAGAAGGTTAAATATAAGATTTTTTTGTAGTTTTATAGTTTGCTTAAAAAAATTCTGATCTGGATAGGAAACCAGTAATAAAAGCACTTTCGAACTACAGGGCAAAGTACAGGCATGCTATGTAGAAAATGTTATACCATCTAACTAAAAGTGTGAGAGCAGCAAAAAATGGTTATAGCAGTTTTATTTTCAGGAAGGGGCTAAATTATGTGATGAATTGGAACAAGTAATGAATATCAATTGCAAGATAAAAAAACCATCCAAAATTTAAAATTGTTTTTACTGAAGTCAGTGTGGCCTTTGTATTGATTTAAATAGAAGCACAAGATATCTGACAGTGCTTTAGTAAATATTATAAAAAATCATAACCCTAAGCCAAAGCTAACAGATAAATAAATTAATTTTCTAAGTCAAGCTCTGGACATTGTTTAAGCAATTATTGAATATATGTGGTTATTCTGTTTAGTAAGTCTCTTTTGGATCTATTGTTTCTGCTCACTGCAGGTGGATATAACCTGCAAAGTTATTTACGAAAAAGATGGGACTGAACAGGAAAATGGGTACGGGCAGGACCGATTCTGGGAAACTTCATTCCTGCTGCCCACTGTAGGCTGATAAGTATTCAGTGAGCATATTGATCACAGTCCCCCTCCTCTAAAGTTAAATGTCACCTTTCTAGCAAGGAATGATCCAAATTTTTTCCTTTTCTCAGTGGAAAAACGGGTTAATAGTTTTGGTGGATTCTGGTATACAAAAACACAGACCCTCTATTTCTTGGAAATGTATGGGGAAATTATTGAAATCGCAACACTCTTCACCTCCATTTTGAATTTTATCTGGAACCAGAAATATCTACACACAGTTTAAGCAAAAAATTAAAGAATGCACCTCACTTTTCAAGAATCTCTGCTTTTCACTGCCAGCTCTTTCCCCTGCCTTATTTTTGTGACAACTCATTCAGAGTGGCTTTCCTCTGAACTGAAGGTGGAGGAAAGTCAGAATTAGGTCACAGACATACAGACTCACACGTGTATCTATACAAAAGTCTCTGTACTTATGAAAAGTTTGGGACAAATCCAATCTCAGGTGTCAGTGAGTCAATTAACCTTCAAATCCTGTATTTCTTAGGCATTTAGGTGCGAGTATGTATTGCCTCTTCCATACTGCATTAGTAACAAAGACATACAGTTCTTATCTGATACTCTATATGTCTGTTCTGCTTCAAAAATAACAATTTAAAATAATTTTTTAAAAAAGCTAGAAATTCAATTATCCCACATGACATATAATTTAGATAGAAAAGTGCTCATTTGATGTGTTTTATTTAATTTACTTTAACAATAAACCAAGATCCTAGGGAAAGCCAGAATTTCACACATAGCACTCTGGAAACTTGAATGTTTCTAATGTACTGGATATGATTTCTGAACTGAAGAGAATTTTCTGAGTGTCATTACTGTTTCTGCCTTCTCAGCAATCATAGAAGCTCACATCTATCATTTCCTTTGTTCTGTGAGAGACAGACTTCTTCAAAAGAAGCAAAAAAAAAAAAAAAGAAAGAATGGAAAATCACTGGAAATATTTACTGTGATGCAATGAAAAAAAATAATTAAAGATCCAGTCAAAATACTCCCTGCACTTTATATTTCAGGGGTTTTAATATATATTTATAGTTACAATATATACACATATATATGAATTATACTGAAGATATTAACAATTTATATATTTAAGCTATCTATTATGTTAAAATAATTGTATAATATAATTTATTTTGTGTTATTGTTCTTATCAATCATTTCAAAATCTATGTACTTTAAATTAGATGAAGTACTTGAGATGATAGCAAAATCCACTTCCGTGTTTTCATTTACACTCATCCATTTCTACAGTTATTCAAATTAATCATCTTAAATGGAACATATATTAGTTGTTTTGCAGACCCTTTTAGCGAAGCTTTTAGTGTATTACTGTTTTTTTTATCAGATTTTCTTTGAAAGTAGCCAAACTTCTTTGACGTGCCGTACCACATTGGATGTACGCAAAAAGGATCTACATTCTTCAAAAGAGACAGTCAATTAGAAAATTAGGCTGAAAAAATTTATCCTAACTGAAAATTTTGTTGTGAACTGGTAGCAGGGAAAAATGCTTTCTTCGTTTTTATTCTTTTAATGTATTTTCCAGCATTTGGGACAATCAGCTGCACAGTTGTTGCACTTGTTGCATGTTGATGCCATTCTCATGTACCACTCTGCAGCAATGCAGGTAGCTCACATGTACATGGTCTTTCTCAGCCCCAACTTAGCGTTTCAGCAGATAAGATATACTGGTGTNGCATTTTGCTGGAGCATTTTCAACGGGATTGAATAGTACCCTGCGAACCCTCAACCCTTTTCTTCATTTTCTAGAGGACTGTATATTCTCCTTCTTCCCATATATGGTTTACTTATTCAGCCAGGTGATGCACGGTAACAAACAGAGCCTACCCTTGGCCACTGGTGGCGCTGAGGGTGCTGTCCACCCCGGGATTTCAGGTCTGCTGACCCTTAACTCCTGAGCAAAACAAGAGGTGGAGATTGTTTTAGTCTTCCTAAATCCCTGCAGCATGAAAGGATTAGGCAAACTAAAGTACTACACTAAGTACAACTCCAGGAGGTTGTTTCTTCAGAATCATATTAAACCAATTCAGAAATATTCTCAAAAAGGCAACGAGTGACTTCATTTTGCAACTTATTTAACTGCTGCTAAAAAGATGAAGGAAGGTAAGTACCAAATTATTTCTGCAGAAGTATACCAAGTAATATTATTACTGTAAAGGTATGATTTTATTAATGCAACTCTTCTATCTATGCTTTAACAAGTTTTAAGAAGCATTCTATAAAATGAGAGCAGATCCATCCTGACTTTTTTCCTGAAATCTTTCTGTATTTTAGGAAGTAATCCACTATTGTTCCTTAGGTGTCAGTGCCAGCTGCTAAATATGCCTTTTCCTTATGTTAATACTAAGTATCTCCAGGTCATTCTTAAAATATAATTCTCCTTGTCCCACAAGTACATGCTTCATGGATAAAATAACCATTGACATTCCCTGTCACAGCTGACCACAAATCATTCCTAAAATTATTCTTCCTCAGACTTTTTTCCAGGTTAAATATCTACTGTGACACAAGTGAGAAACCACAGCTACTGGGTATATATTGAAGTCGATTCCCTCACTTTTTTTGCAAATACTACTAAGGTACAGGAATGGAAGTGGCTTCCCTCCCCAGTTAAAACCATAATTTCTAAAAAGTCACCAATTAAGAAATTTTTCTAGTACATTCTTCCCTCTTTTCAGTTCCTTATGATCATCTCTTCTGTATGAAAAACAAACAGCTGACGTTAGCACTGAGATGAAGTGGATCAGCTCTGAGTTGTGATAAACCAGCGTGCTGCTGTCTGAATTGATATGGTCCAGCCCTATGAATCTTTAAGAGATGCACGGAGGCTAGAATGAGATCATCTACCTGAAATTATCTATTTTGAGTTCCAATGACTGCAAAAAGCAGGTGAAAATCTTCATGAATACTTGCTGCAGGAAAAGAAAGTATGGTGAGCAGGACTGGAAGAGCAAGCCATGGCTTTTCAATGTGATATATAGACCAATTACGACCTACAGGTACAGCCACTGGTAGCAGCAAAAATCCAGGCAGATTTAAGTAACTGGGCTGCACTAGCAACAACATTTTCAAGCAAGCAAAGGACTTGCCTAGCAAGCTAGCCCTTGTCTTTCTGCTTTTGTTCCCCATCCTTTTCAGCATCTCCTTCCTCGCGTTTGATGCTAAGCCAGAACGTGGTCCTTCCTTCTTTACAGCTCACCTGTCATTTGTACAATTTTGTGACGGACCAGATAAGCCACAATGCAGCTAAACACTGACCCTTTTTCTCACACATTCAGTTTTCACGGTGTTACCTACTGTGCTCCATTGTCTGGTTCAGCTCAAAAGGTGAAATGAGTCTGCCTCTCTGAACAACGTAAACTGGCAACGCTCAGCTATTTGATAACCGGTATTTTATTAACTTCTACATCCCTCTCACCCTGAAAGTCCAGCCCTTTGTCTGGGCTCACTTCACCATTTGCATTGCGTCAGCCCCCATTTTGAATTTGGTGCATGCAGTTTTCCATCTCATTCACTGCTGGCTGCTTCTTACAGCTATCGGTGCTCTAAGAGAACATTGAGAAGGACACGAAGGCAGCGTGCTTGCTGACCCGTGTAAGACAGGACTAGGAGTTTACAGTGCTCCTTTAGGGTGAATACATGGGATGGAGCTTTGTGTCTCTCTTTTGATGCCAGGCATTATGTTTTGTATACAATTTGGTTTCTAGCCCCCTATTTGTGCTCAGAACCCCATCGTGATCTGGGTGTGGTACAAAGGCGATTCAGTCTTTTCCTACTTCTCTGTTTCCCAGCTCCCACACTACCTCTTCTCAGGCAATGAAAACGCTCTGGCAGGGTACTTTAAATATATTATTTCTTCTGGGCTTTTTGCTGATTGGAAGGTGTTGTACAGTAAAAAGGTGCAGAGATGCCCGTGTGATAAATGGGAAGATACAGACTGGGACGCTTGGCAGGGCAGAAAAAATACTGCCACGTGCATGCAAGATGGAAGTGAAAGGAGGAGAGGGAGACACGGGCTGTTAAAGTGAGTGGCAGCCACCTAGAAACCTAATCCAGATAAAAGGCCTGGGAGAAGAGGGGGACTAACGGGAGGTACCCCTCCAGTTTGCACCATCGCAGAAGGATCAAACAGAATAGCAGTCCTTGCTCGGGCTGTACGAGCCTCTGCCGCAGATTCCCTCCTCCGTGGGAGCAGGCCCGGGAGGGGAGCGGATCACCTCGCCGTCCCCTCTGCCCCTGCACAACAGGTCTGGCCGGGGGTAGGCAGGAGCAACACGCTGCAGCCTCAAAGGCTGGAGCAGCCAATGCACTTCTCCACAGGCCGCCGCAGAGCTTCAGGAGACACTCCGCCTGCCTGAGGCACCATGCCTCCTGGAGCTCCTGCTGAGCGGCGCGGCTCTGCATCCCAATGCAAGTCTGCGAAAATGATATACGACCCAGCCCTGAGCAGAGGGAAGGAGGCTGGTTGCCACATTATTATGCATCCTCCTTAAGACTCCAGGGGAGGCACGGCGTTCAGTTGTACTTCTACGGGATGAAAACTGAAAATATCTGTAAATGATTAAAATGGTTGGAGAGAAACAATCATAAATATTCATCATCTATCACTACCGATTTATTTTCCTAATGCTGTTGTTACTCATAGGACCAGATCTGGCTTGTTTTGGCTTCAGTAGCACATGTACAGCGCACTGGAATTTAGCAATAATTATGTTTGCATAAATTTAAAACATCACACAGTTAAATTAAAGGGAATTATAGGTATGACCTTTGTGGCATGCTGTCAGATTTTTTACATCGTCTCCCAAATGTAATAAACAAATGCACGTGGTATTTAGAAAGTTGTGTACTTTTCAAACACACCTTTACAAGTAGCACTAAGTGAATATGAAGCTTTAAGAATTAATGTAACAGCTTGACCTGTTCCTGAAATTCCAAGCACTGCCTAATTATTATTTTAATGCTATTTCAGCAAGATAGGTGTTTATTTTTCTTTGCAAATGAAAGGAGCCGCATTTATCACTCTCATATATCCAGCATGATTTCAGCTGAAATTATTTTATTGGAACACATAGAGCTCTATTTAAGAGTGAGTTGAATAGAGATGTACTTGATGTACATGAAATTAAGAGAAAAACAGTGTAACACGCCAGCAGGCCCTGAGCAAATCTATGGTTCATTTGATATTATTGCTTTCTTTAAAAATCTCCTTTAGTTTGCAGTCAAGTCCCCTTTTCAGGTCTGTTTTGATGTAATATTTTGCAGAGAAACCATTCATCATACAATCTATATGGCAATAAGCAGGAAACAGTTGCAGTTTTTCATGCAACAAACCAAACACTGTCCTATTATTTACTAAACTACATGAGTTTTCTAAAACATAGGGACTTTTTTTAATAGTTATGTGGCTCAGATCCAGCAGGCAAACCTGTTTTACTGATGGGGTCTCTACTTATCCAGCGTTTCTGTCATCAGCCTGACCTTGCAGCTTTCTACAGTGCCATTATACCCTGGGTGCTGGCTTATTTTCATACAGCAGCCCCCAACTACTTGATCCCACTTCATCTACTTCACGGACACAGACATTTGTTGGGCTTATTAGCTCAGCAGGAGCCTTATCATATTTTGTATCTGAGGCTGTTGGAGATGTCAAGAGATGGAAATGCTGTGTAGCTTTTTATCCTCCCTTCTTGCACTTTCTCTGAGAGCCCAACAGTGCATTTGGATTCAATGCTCTCCTGCCACTAGCTGCTGAGATCTCTTTAAATATGTCTAGCTTTGCCATCTGTACCAATAACACTGCAAAGGCTTAGCCATGATTAGGCTGTCAAGATTTATTAAGTTAAAAAGTATCAAAGTTTCTTGCTGCAACCCCAGACCTTTTAAGAGTCCACCTTCTTTAGAAACCCTTCCCCCTCCTGACTAACACTACAGTCAATGTGCTTCGCTTGACCTTGACCAACATATGCACCCGGGGAACACTAATGAATTTGGGCCAATTCATCTTGGAACTCCAAATTTAATCAAGCTGACATGCCAGGGAAAGCAGGCTGTAATTAACTCCTAGCATTTTAGGTAATCTGTAAATTTCATAAACTTAGCTCAATCTGTTTCTGTGGTATTAAGCATTTTTTGTGGATTTGTTTAAAAGACTTCAATTGTTAAAATAATACGATAATAACAATTAAAAAGTAAACGTTTTCTCATAACATTAAATCCCTTTAAAAATTACTATTTGTCCAGGAGAATAGGATGCCACCAAACAATGTACGCATAGCAGCCTGCCTAGTAAAACCAAGGGAATCCAGTGTTATCATTTCTTTTTGAAAATGAGTCATGCACTCATTTCATGATGTGTGTGTGTTATGAAAATGTACAATCGGTCAAAAAAAAAAAAATCGCCTGCTCAGTGTTATCTTTCAATTGGTTTAATTTGATGAAGAAGAGATAGCAGCATTAAAAACTAGCCCATAGGGCTCCTGTTTTGTTCCGCTTCATTTTATTATTATTTGTATAATGGTAGCACTCAGAGGTCCCGGTCAGGATCAAGGTCCCACTGTGTGAAGTGCTGTATGAATGCAAGGTTCTAGCCCTGAGGGGAAAAAAGGAAATACAGTAAAATCTTGATTAAAATAACAATAGTAAAAAAAAAATTAAAAAAAAAAAACACCACCAAAACCACCACCCTAAACCAGACTGCTCTGAGACTGCTACTCAAATCTCCAAGCTGAAGTAGATCCTCTGACTGTTTTTTTCTTCTTTTCATATCTGCGTGGAGCATCAGCAGCACGCCTAAGCCCTAGCCTCTCCACAGTGGTCCTGATAGGTGAGAGATTCTGGGTGGCAATGAAAGAAGAACAAAGTCAGAGCTCAAGAAATTGAATTGTTATATAGTGATATAAAAGAAAAAACCCACAGCTATTAGAGACTGAAACCATGGCTACATTTAAAACATATGATCTCAACAATTATAAGCCTTTGATATTTTGTATGTAGGAGTTAATAAAAGTATTAGAAGCAGGACTGTGCCAAAGATAGAACCGTATACATACATATATATGTATAGTAGTGTATACTTATATTTGTTGCAAACCTTGTTAAAGGAAAGCAATCATATAACACCAGATATTGCTTCAATCAAATAAATGCTATTTATTTAACAGCAGAGGCAGAGAAGAGCCAGAGCCATTCATTTAAACTCACTTCTTGAATATGGGTTTTGTAAAAATCCCCCATTTTGGAGTTCTGCTCTGTTGTTTTGTAACCCAAAAATTAATGGATGAAATTTTTTAAGGCAGACAGCAGTACAAAGAACCACAGTGAAGAAAAAGTTCACCCAGTCCTGTTGATCTTTGTACTCTTCTTTTTCAAAGAGAAGGATTAACAGTATTTTATTGATAACTGATTATTGATGACAAATTCTTCAATTTTGCAGTGTGTACATATTTAAATAAACACAAATAACAAATAAACGTGTAGTGAGTGACAAAAGGAAGCATGTGCCTTAACCTTTCCACACTGATTCTGCTGGCTGTGGCTAGAAAGGAAGAATAAGGTCTGAGCTCAAGCATAATACACAAACACACACACTGTATTTACACATCCAACAATCATATACAGAAAAAAATATATATATTCTATAGGATGAGATTTTTGACTCCGTTCCAAATGGTTTATGCCACTCTAGATGGACAAATCTGTCCTGCCATGTCTTTCATGAAAATTTTCCTCGTCGTGAAGAAACCACAGCCTAACACAATCATAGAAGCTCCTTTACCATTCTCAGTCCTGTGGTAAGTACAGTCTTTGGTTTCTAAATGCACTGGGCCAAGGGGAATAAACAATTCAAGGCTTCCTTCCTTCACCAGGCTAGAAAAGCTAGAAATAAATTGCTTGTTCTCTTTGTTGGTATATGACTGTATACTTGCATGGGTCTCCATCACAAAAGCAAATACATATTTTTGCATTTTTGTCCAATCTCAGAAAGCTGAAAAATGAATCTTACCTGTCCTCAGTCTATATTAAAAAATCTATGCAGACCTCTTCCTTAATATATTATGTACCTAGCAATTTATTTTGAAAAATGCATAAACACAATTCAAATACTCAATAAAAAAGCTGGACCCTACATAGACACAGCCAATAATGTGCTGTATGCTTTAAGAGATGCAAAAAGTGTCTTCACATATGCTGTTATGATTTATTAAGAAAATTCCTGACCCTAATAGCTAGTAAAAGCTAGCAAAGTGCAACTGGCTACTTTAATGACCGGAAACATAAATGCTGGTTCAAAGAAAGTAATCTCCCACCCATCATAATGAGCAATAGATCTTTCAAGGCACTAAACACTTGACCGGAGTGATCTCACCTGTTGTTGAATACTCTCTAAAATCCTTTTCTTGACTGGTCAATGAGAATGTGGCGGTGCAAAGATATGACATATCAACATATTGGAGCCCTCATCATCAGGCTACGTGCAGGAATAGACAATGCAGACCGCTTGGGTGGTGGTAATGGGTCGCCTCCAGTGATCTAGTTAAGGAATAGCCAAGGTGATGTAGAACCATTTTTAAGCAGATCTCAGTGAATTGTGAGATAGCTGTCCATCTAGAGGTTATCTATATGAAGCCCTGCAAGGATTTATCTCACCCCTCCTTTTCAGAGACAACTGGATCTGTGGAGATAATTGAAATACCACAATTTTGCTGAACTTTCACCAGCTCCACCACCTCCATCTTAGCCTCTACAATTGATGTTATCACCCAAAAGAGGGAACATAAAATTATGAAAAAGAAGTTTAAATTGATGCAAGGACCTGAGTAGCTAAAAGGCCACTGATAGCTGAACAAGATGCTTAAAATTTTTAAAGCAACCTCCTAAAGGGAAAAATAAGTTAATGCAAAACACTGAAAGGAGCAATCAGTAATGTTGACTGTACCTTCAACTGAGGATATCCCCCCACTAGCTGATAATGGAGAACAATCTTGAGGCTGCATTAGATTCACTGATAGTCCTGACTTACAGAGATAATTGTGGTAAGAAATGGTTGCACTTCCACTTTCCCAGGAGACTGTGCCCATTCCTGTCAAAGGAAGATCTGGAAAGTGTGATTCATGCTTTTATCATCTCCATGTTGCTAACTAGGGCTAAGGGCTCCACAGAAGTTTCATCTTGTGCAACACTCAGCAGGCCACCTCTTAAGCAGGAAAACCTGCCAAGAGATCATAATGGAAATCTGCACACTCTAATGGATTTCTGCATTCATTATCCAGATACAAATCAACTTCCTGGTCCTTATATTTAAGACCTTAGCATTTTAGATACTGGCTTCTATCCAAGATCCACCAATGCAACTGTGCTTATTGAAAATGCTAAAGTGTATGGAACCCATGTTCATTCAAATGCTCAAAAGGGTTTCTTTCCTGTATGAGGTTCCTGGCTCTGGAAGGAAAATTTAACATACTTCAAGATCTAATGCAAACCACATCTTTTCACAAGCAAAACTTCCCATAACAGTGCAACTACAGGAGAAGTGACAAGGAGCGAAGGAAAAAGGAAGGAGAAGTGGGAAGAAAAAAAAGGAAAAAAAGGTGTATGCCTCCAAAACCTGTTAAACTTAAGCATAGGTACGGGTAGAATCTTTCTATAGACATCCATAATTTACTTTCGAGCATGAGAGTTATGGAGATACTACATGTTTTGATGGAATTAGGGACACTTGAAAATTTTCTACCCAAGAAACTTACAATCTGAGAGTCCTCATATGATATGATGAGTAGGAGCAAAAGGAGAGAGAGATGATTTGGGACGAAGGTAAAACTTAGACAACTGAAAGGAAAATAGGGCATCACTTATTTGTGTACCAATACACCCATAAACCCAACTCCTTTTTTGGCTACTGAAAGCTGATTTGTCAAATGTTTTCTTTACAGTAAACAAGGAAAGAAGTGAAAGAAGAATGAGGAAAAGAGAGCAGTATACCAGTCAAATGGAGTTAGGACCTTAATTTTAGTGTTTTTCCATGAACACAGGATCCACATTTTATCTAGTTTTAAGAATGTACTGTGCATATCTGCTACTGCAGTTAAAGCTTACTTTGGTGGTTTTGGTAATATTCGGAGGAAAATGAACACCAAAATAAACACACATTCCTAGGTCTAAATGCCAGCATAAATAGTTACTACTAATAAAAATTATTTTATTGTATTTTGAAGTTTTAAAGTTAATATATTTTCCAAGGACACAGAAGAAATGTTTTAGTGTTTAGAAAAGAGGGAGAATGCATCAAGATCCAAAATTGCTAATTTTTCATCAGGATCAACGTTCCCCCAATTTGAGCTTTTATTGCTCTAAACTACTTATGTTCAAAGAACTTTGAGGACATGGAAAATATTAATTCTGTTACGTTATAACAGCATGGTAGGTTTGTCGACTGGCTGGTTTCCAGCCGGTCTGCCTAGTTTTATTCTAGCTCGTTCCAGCTCTGCCAGAGCTACTAAGCATGGACACATTCATCAGTGCATAAGCAGCAGTCACTAGTCTGAAGTGGTCATTAAAAATATGCTGTGGTGGAATCTCCACACAAACTAGCAGGCGCTTTCTGTCCCATCAGGGGATGTGGCTTTCTCCATGCTACTCTCCATCTGAGGTTCACAAACACAGAGGCTCAGGGATGAGGCTCCAGTGGAATCATAAAACATTTGCTAGTCTGTCATTACCACCAACATGGTTGTTAGTGGGGTGGGGTGCTCCGTCTACTTTCTGGCAGCAGCCCCAAGACTGCTGACAGATTTATGTGAAGCAGAACACATACACACTTCTAGCTTCTGCCCAACATGGTGAAGGTCATTTTTTTTTTTTTCCTACAGCTGGGCAACCCCAAAGCGCAGCCAATACCGTCACATTAAGTGACTCCAATATTGTAAAGTTGAGGATAGGTAAAACGGATAAACATTTTTGGAAATTTATCCAAATACGATTACAATTCATTTGTGTAGTGCAAACAGGAGGCTAGACTATTAAGGCAGGGAAGAAGCCAGAGTATTTTCCTCTATGACCTTATAACCTAAGTGGCATACAAACAAAGAACCCGGTCTTGGGAGATGCTGAGCTCATACATACTACACTGATAGGTACTATATAATAGCCTAGGTTAGATTCCTAGAGCATCCTAAATTTACTCTGAGGAGGCAGGAGAAGGTTAGAGTTGGATCATGTTTGATGCAAGGGATAAGACAAAGCCAAACAGTTAAGAGGTGTAAGTTCAGAGCAGCAAATCTAAGAATATAATTTTCTGGAGTTTTTTTAGAGAGTACAGGATGCAGTTGCTGAAAGGAGTAGTAGTGAGTCCTAGATTTAATTAATTAGGTGTAAGCCAGCAAGACTGATGCTCGTCTACAGTTTTAGGATTTTTCTTGCTTTTGATTGCTGTTTAAAAATCACTGCTCCCACAGTACTGTGCTAACTCCACTGAGTTTGGGATTAGCCTGGGGCAATAACCAGGGAGATAGGCTCAGGTTTATGTATAAAGGAATGTCTTTCAGGTCCTGCTTTAGGCTCTGCCACCATTTGGCTGGGGTTGTCTAGATGGAGACGATAGATACTAGTAAGCATTAATGTGAGTGTGTAACACTGGCTACGTTGCACAGGGACAGCCTTTAGTAGAAAGCGGAGTGGGTAGCACCAAACAATGCATACTAGGAATATCCATACAAAAAGGTACTTGTTTAGACAGGAATGAAGACAGAGTACCTTCCTTAAAAAACTTATTAACTAAACAGCACATAAACAAGGAGCCCAGTCCTGCGAGGTGCTGTAGTTAGTGCTCTGTTAATTCACACCCTTGCTTACTGCATACTAACTTCTTGTATAGACAAGCAGAATTTAAGCCTTGCAAAACTGTGTGTGGTTAAAGTGATCTCATATATCCTTTCTAATGGGACATCATGCAGGCAGTGTCAGCGGTAGCCAAATTGTTCGGCTTTGGAGAGTTCCCTCTTACATCGCTGCTGTTTATAGGTGGAGCAGCAACTCCTGCAGCCACATCTGATAAACTTTCACTGAGTGTGCTAGTGGTTCTAGCGAATGGCAATGGGAAGACTGGGAGACAGGAGTCATGGAAATATATTTGGTCATGGCATCTCCTTGCTGCCTAAGAGCCCTTCCAGGTGTTGGGCGCTTCCTTAACTGCTTTCCCTCCTCAGCACACCAGCTAACCTTCTTGGCTCCTACCACTAGGCATTATATGTGTTGATATTTTTCTGTGGGGGCAACAGCAGCTAGGAATGCTCAGGCACATCAGAGGGACCCCAGAGGGAATGTTTCCCTTGTCTCTTCTAGAGCTGCTGCGCCTCATAAGATGGTACACACTGCAACGTCATTTATAGGTTTAGAAAAATCTGCCCGGCCCATAAAACATTACCAGCTCAGAATTTTCTAGGTGTATCCAGTACAAGAGGTTCAAAATTTATATTTCATAATTCACCAAACACATGAGCAATTTCTGGAATTGAACAGTTCTGTTCAGTCCTTTACTCTTTATAAATTTATGAGTGGGTTTGTGGCCTGTCACTAATAGGTCTCTAAATTAATAAGCTGATGTGTATTGCAACACTCTCTAGGGCAAGCTTCCTTCAAGTTTAGAGTCTAGCAACCCGCCTTATGTCATACTGTGGATTCACCCTTAGCAGAGGGCTGAATTTTCAGCCTGCCTTTCTTTCTGTGGTAGTTTACAATAAGTCAGCTTCTCCTTCCATGCCATCATTTAATGTTAAATGTGGAAAAAAATAATAATCACTGTCTTCTATCACTGAACAAGAAGATTAATCTCTTCTTTTAATGGTATTCTGGAAAGATGGGAAGAGAAAATGGAGCTTTTTTGCTTTAAAGAGTTTTTACAAGGAGGGTGGAGACACCACTATTTCGTTATGTGCAGGCTGTGGTCAAAGCCTGTAAACTCCATTGCTGCCCAGCGTTGAGTCAGGAGTCTGGGGTGTCCATGTGTGCCTACAGAGCTGTGTGCTTGCTCACCACCTCCAGTACAGCCAACTTAACAATACACAGCAGAAGGACAGGAGGTTGCATTCGCCATGCCACAGCTGGGCTCATAGGACAGCACTGTGGCTGCCCAGAGACTGCAGATTTTCTAGGCACAAGAGGTGTACCCTGCACAAAGAGGCTAGTCCAGGCTGGATTTTATACTGTTCTCATCTCTTCCTGCCCACCCAAGTCATTTCTATGAACCTGCAGTCAAAGAAATGCCCAATCTCGCTATGAAAACAAGCAAAAAAGAACGGGGAATTATGTTGCTAGCTCATTGTGTAAATGTATTTTTTGCCTCCTAAAGAGCTTTGTGATGCCTGCCTGCAAACAGGTAAGCTTCCCACCCCTCACGCCCCCACGTGCACCAGGCTGATCTGTGGAACCATGTGAGGTGGTGCACATTTGTCTTATCTGCACCGGAAGACTTGTGTATTGTGGGTTTAACTGAGCCTATGAAGAGAACAGCATGTGACCAGATATAGTCACAAAAGTATATCACGCTATTAGTTATTTAAAAATGGTCAAAAAGATAAAAAATCAATTCGGGGGAGGAGGGTGGTGGACAGAAATAATGGAGTAAGCACTGCAATACACCCATCTTCTCTGCATTTAACTGTTCAGTCACCACATCTCTAGAAGGAAAGCACACTAAACAAGACCTTCAGCTGGCATAAATCAGGAAATATCTCTGAAATCAGGGGTTTCAAATGCTTGCATCGGCTAAGCACCGTGTTGCAGAGTTTTCATCATTCCTTAAAGACCAAATGAGTATGATCGCTGCATATTATACAAGGATTATTTAGTAGGCAAAGGCTAGCTCTCTTGCTAAGCAGGAACCTATTACAGAGGGAATGCATTCATATATGGAGCAGCAAAGTGCCTGCATTTCTGATTAAATAAAAAGAAAGGCACAAAATCACAGAAAATATTTCTGTAAAGCATAAAAGTAAGCCCAAGCTTTTTAACAATTTCTATAGGCATTCTATAAAACAGAACATCTATATATGTGGGAGAGAGAGAAAGAGAAAGACAGAGAGAGAGAGAGAGACAGAGGCAGAGGCAGGGAGAAACACAGACAGAGAGATAGAAAGGGAGAAAAATGTTTAGGATGCATGATGCAAAAAAGTATTTTGGACAGGAGTAAAAATAAAGATCAGAGTTCAAACTAAACTGCCACACAGTCTCTGTATGTGATCCGCTCATATATTTATTGTTTCTTGGCTATTGAGAAATGATCATTATCACCACTATTTTCACCTGACTTTAAAAAAAAGAAGAATACATGTTTTCTTTTGCATCATCTCAATAGACTAGGTTATATACCGTACATCGTTAAACACACAACGATGAAACATGCATATAAGGCTGCCCTCGTTTCCCAGCTTCTCGTTTTTACACGGAGCAGTTAGGTGTGCCAGAATCCTTTTCTCTCCTCCTTTGGCAAGAGGGCAAGCAAGCAGTCATTTCAGAAACTGGTGCCAGTGCCACCTATGAGTCAGCGTGATGTATTTAATGCTCCATTTGTTAGAGGCTAAGTACATTACCCCTACAGTGCCCTAACCTCTAATGGCTCGGTGCCAAGGAGCCCAAGTCTGGTCCTGAACCTGAATTACTACTCCACATTTTACTGCAGTGTCAGTTGTCTCTAATACATACATTAGCTCTAGGCATCACAGTGCATCATTTTAGCATTAGAGTCTGGTATTATGAAATGTATCTTTTTCAGAATATTTCTCGTTTCCCTGTAATGCATGAAAAATGGGAATGAAAAATTAGACATGAATTTGAAGTGCAAAAATTTTATGTTTTCATCATTTTGTACTAAAGCTGGAGAAAAAATATAGGTGTTTGTAATATGGTGCACAGTTCTGACATATAGCTCTTGATGGTCAGGGTTAAATTTAAATCTACATTGCCTGGTTACCAATCTCCGCAGTTGCACCCAGGCAGGACTAGGAAAGATTGATGATTGTGATTGTGAGATTAATCCTGTAATGTTTACAAGACTCCTGAGCTGAAACCTGGTTGGTCATATCATGCTATCCAGAGAAGGCCGCTTGGCTTGCCAGGGTAATTTCTTCTGATGCAGTAAATAACTAGGCATAATGAAAATACTCTGATGTATTCTACTGCCTGATTGATGCTCTGCATGCGATACGGCAAAGCAGTGCACTTCCTATCACAAATTTACATATACAAACCAGCAGAAGAAGCATGATAATGTCAGCATCCTCCAGAAGCCCTAGGATGCTACACAATTTTATAGCAGTTATGAATTACTGTTGACCTTTCTGGCCTCTTATACCAGTATGCTAGACTCAAGCATATTGAAAGTCATCAGTCTGAAGCAGTCATTCTTTACATAATTATGGCTATTTGTGTGTGGGAGGATAGTGTTTCTTTTACTGTTAAAAATTAGCATTAAAGAATATCACCGCTGTGATTCAATGGCCAATCTGTTTTAAGCATATATTTTAATAGAAACAGAGAAACGGATGATTTGAATTCTGCAAACTATTTTTATAATCTAAGCAATACCAAAACATGGACTTTTACAATTCGGTACTTAATGAAAGAGCGTAGCTGGTATCCTGGTTTCAACACAGATTTTTAATTTTTTTTTTTTTAAAGCAGGCTAAAAGGTCTTAGCACTTAGCACTATCATTTAAACTAAATTTCTTGCTGGATTTTACAAGTCTAAAATTAACAGGAAATATTCAGTAGTGGTATAAAAGTCTTTCAAGTACAAATATAGATTAAATCTTTGAAATCATGTAGATGCATTAGTTAAAGGAGCTTCCATATTTCATACTAAATATTTGAATAATCAGGCTTTCAGAACATCACTAAAACACAGCTCCTTATTATCATTTGCATTTTAATGTCCTTAAAATTATTACACTAAGGGAAATGTTTTTGATACATTACAGCATTTCCTCTAAATGTGTGATTATGTTAATGGGTTTTCAATCAGGATCCTAGCCTGACACCATAGGAAAATTTATGCAAAGTTCATACCCTGTCAGGGCCTTTAATCAGGACCATTTATTAGACCCCTGCCTTCTTTGATGGTTGCTGCTCCCTTTATTAAATATACTGACTTGGCCATCTGAAGAAAAGGACAATAAAAGGTTACTGGGGATGAAAGCATGAATGCTATTTGCTCATGTTTCCTTTACAGACACTTCTTCAATAATTAAGGAAGGGCTTTCTTTGGCCTTTTAGGCTTTTGAAGTGCATATCAAACATAACACTTAGTTCTTGTTTTTATGGAATGTTTAATGCACAGATTTAGGCTTAAGCACAAGTAAACTAACTTACAGGTTGCTAACAGAATTAATTTAAATAATTTTCACAAAAATCACAGCAGTCACATGTGTCTACTGACAAGTCAAGCTCTATTTAACTGAGGCAATTAAACTTAGTGTAATTTAGGAGAAATATTAAAAACAATGGCTTCCCCCCCACCCTCCCCCCCTTCTTTTTCCTTACACTGGTCATTTTTCCAGCTTCTTTCTGGGCAAACCGTAGCATAGCAAAGGCATCGCTGAATCTGATAAAACAGCTTTCAATGTGAGAACTGTTTCCTAGAGCCTTCAGCATCTATGTTAGTTACTTTATAAAATTAGTTAATACACTGCTTAAGGATTTATAGGAGGGTTGAAGCTGGCATGAGTGACACTATTTTTTCCCCTGGATCACATGCAGAGAAAAACACAACAAACAGCGGATCTAACTAAGTAGTATTGACAACCTGGGGTTTGGATACAAATTCAATATGAGAAAACAGACTCACTTCAATGAAATACAAATAAACAACGAATTCTGTTTTAACATGTCTAAATAGGTAGTAGGTGACTGACAGGCTCGGGTCTCATAGGAAAGCCATTAGTAGAGCATTTGATAGGAAAACGTTTGATTTGAATGCAAGTTGCGTTTCCCCTCAGGGGGTGATCTGAGTGGTATACTGGGGATTCACAGGCGCCCTTTTCACTAGAAAATGCCTGCTGGGCTGTATCTTGGTAAATGAAATTTGTAGGATCTCCTAATACTAACAAGTATATAACTATATCATCTATTTAGAAGGCATGCTAATTATATTGGTTCACTGATGTTCATTTTCTCATTCTGCAAAAATATATTAAAAAGTTTTAATAATGAGCACCTGGGTCAATTCTATGTCCAGCCTGGAAAAAATAATAATACTTCATTAGTTTAATTATCAATATTTATTGCTCTGAAAAAAGGAATTCATTATTTTCCCCCACAAGCAATTGGTAAATGTTCAGTGAAAAGATAGGATTACAGCAAGAAATTAGTTACGTAAATGCTACTGACCCCAATCTAGAGCAAAGTTTTAAGCTAAGAAACTTTAGACCGAACAGTTATCTGGCATTTTTTTTGCCACAAACTGAATTACTACAAAAAAACCCAGTATCCTAAGTATTATCATGGCCATCATAAGTATTCAAATAATGAATACTCTCTAACAAGTTGCTCAGATGAAACCCAGCACATCCTTATTAGTGTTTAGATGCCTATATGCCTTTGTGTACATGTCTTTAGATGGTAGATGCTTTCACAACAAATGAAACCAGTACCTAAATTGCACAGCAAAAAATAGTGGTATATTTTATAAAATGAGGGGAGATTTGACCTTTTTCTCACATCAGAATCTTATAGAAAAACAGTTTAAGGTGTTATTTTATACACTAATACGTAACCCACCCATACACCCTCTAAATTTCAATTTTTTTTTTCAATCAGAAAACAAAAATATTCAAAGAATACAGGGCCAGGTTCAAAATAAATGAACAAGGCACTAAGGAGTTAATGTTCAGAGATGAGGCTTGGAGTTAGGGATTGTTTATGACGCAAAAAATGCTGCTGAGGGTAATCTTAGTAAAACAACCCTTCAAAATTAGTCTTATGTTTAATTGCATGCATGTGTTTCTGATATATCTCATCAGTGTTAAGCATCATTTTATCTTTCTGTTTGTCCACACAAAGAAGCAGGCAGACTAAATGAAGCCGGTAATGCCTGATAGTTTGAAAGCAGAGAATGCACGGTATGCAGCTTAAAGCACATCAAAGAAAACGTAACAGGACCTCAGTATGTCTTCCTATTAGACAACACGTTGTTATTAAGTAGAGATACTGTTTCTTGTATTTATGCAGTTTAGCAGATCAGAAGATACCTTTCAGAATTAGTAATTAGTGAAAAAAAAACACAACAAAACCAACCCAAACCATTTTCCCTTTCAGTACGGCAGACAAATGAAAAAAGAAATTTTATACTTCCCCAAAAAAGGAAAGCAGGAGGATATCAATTCATGTAAAACACAGTTTACTGGTTTATGCCATAGTAAGCTTTCCTGATTAGCTAAATGGATCAGGTGTAAGGACATTAAAAGGGATAAGGTGGCTTCTGAACATATAAGAATATATAACGTATCATATAAATAGATATCTGTATTTGTCTATATTGCTCATGCGCACGCACACACATTCTGCATATGTTAGGCCTTGCTGAGAAAGAGGCAAACAATATAGATGAAAATCAGCATCTGCAAAAGGCAGCAATCCCATGATTCCATCTGAGCCAATCACTTAACATATCATTCATAATGCTAGCCTGCTCCCATCATCCTCACCCTGTCACTGGCATCTTTCTTCATTTTCTTCTGCTTCTCAGTTCCAAGAAAGTGGAACCACTGTATCATTTACTGTCCACAACCTAAGCTGCTGATTTAAAGGCTGATTCTTTATTTTCCATAATGTCGCATAACTATCCTTTCTGCTTTCTATAAAAGTTTAAGTTCAGAAAGATCTCAGGTAATTTTTACACTGAAAACCATACAGGGAGCTCAGTTTTCTCCTTTACTCTCCCACATTCTCTTTCTTTCATTATAAATTTTATAATTACAAGCTTTTAAATAATATGATATGCAGTTCCCCCCCTCCTTTTTATTGTTTTTTTTTGTCCTCCAGGGATATACAACTAAGTCATGTAGGAAAACTTAAGTAGTAGCTTTTATTTATGCTCAAGAAAATTTCTAAATCCATAAAAAAGACTGCTATAATTTTTTTCCTTAATGACATGACACGTGATATTTATTAAACATATCTCCAAATTGTTGATAGTTACATTGCTTTTATTAATGATTCCTAAAAGCAAATATACTGCATTTTTTCTCCTGTTTTTCATTATTATTATTATTATTATTATCATTATTATTATTATTGTTACGGTGGACAGTGATGACTCTGTGTCTTAAAACCTAATCACTAGTGCCTATTAAATTTGGGTTTCATATGTTGCTGGAGGTAGAACTGATTATCATAGTGAATGAAATACTTGTTTGGCGTATTCCCAGAGGGCAAAAAGTCATTCTTCAAGGTGATGCATCTCATTTGAGGAATACATTAACAATTGAAGGCAGTTAAAAATACATGTGAACTCCCAGTGAGGCAAATCTGAGGTTGACCACATATATTTACTGACTGACTCTTGCCTCATTCAGGGGAGAAAACTGTGATATGGAAGGCTGGTTTCTGCAACACATGAGACCTTAATTTACAACTCTAATGTGGCAAGTAGATCATAGCTGCTTAGAAAATATTTAGGATTTAACGCTCTGTATGGGTTTTAGATGCCTTTTGTGTCTTCGAAGGTTAAAGAAAAAGTATGAGAAAAGATAAGGCTCAACGGCATTAAAGGTCAAGTTTGTGATAGAAATTAACTTCTTATTTCAAGGTTGTGTGATAAAATAAAGAATAAGACAGATGCATTTTTGAAACCATGCTGAGATCCACAGTGAAAAGTTTTATACAATAGAAAACAGGAGACAGGCTACATAAAGGCCAGTATTATTGCTATGAAAGGCCAGGTTACAGAATGATTGCATTAATTGAAGCAGCACCCTGAATGGATAGAGTGATACAGAGGATATCCTATACCATGATGAAACATATTGCTGTAACGAATGTTATTTTTCCTCCAAAATCATTTTCAAAACATTTGATATTTTAGTGGAAGGTAGAGCAGAAATAGAAACAAAGTCATGGTACCTAAATTGCTCTGGTAGAGCTGAGCACTAACCATGTGAAATATGAAATGTAAAGCAACACTATGTAATAAAAACCAAACCAAAACAATGCAGTGTTTGAGCTTGTTTTGTCATCAAATTAGAAGTTATATTCCACCGTGTAGCTTTTTATTTATTTGGAAAAAAAAAGATTTTTCAAAAGCTATACATATTATTATTTTGGCTCACAAAGAAGTACTACTAAATTATCAACCTCTCTTCCAGCAAGTAGAGTCAGACAAACATGAAGGTTTGCAGAAGGGAAAAGGAATGGAAGGCTGGAAACAGTAATTTTTACTGCACAGTATATTCATATATGAATGCTTTCATATATTTCACGCCCTTGCACAACCACCATCAGAGTGAGAACATGTGTGTATTTGTCTGAGACAGGATAATATAGCTGACATATATGTTACTATCAACAAAGTTGCAAGACAAAAACCAAACAGTAATATGCTCCCTCCACCCCTCAGATGTTAACATCTAAATTCTGACTAGCATTATGACAACAGCTCTGTGCCACAACCCAAACCATTTTCAGTTACCGGGTACATTATGGCTGAAAACCCTTGAGATCAATTCCTTGGCATAGTGAAGATATCATGACATTTTACTGCAGTCTATCAGCCTGTACTTTTCTCAAAACACAGTTAGAACTGCTGTAAGATTTCAGGATATCCATTTTCTGAGGCAGCAGCTGAAAGCAGACTGGAAGGTAGGGAAACAGAGAAATAGGATAAGGGTGAAAAGGGACAGAATTTTGTCAGAAAACACCCCTCTCACAAAAGGAATCATTTATGCAGTCCGTAATCCAAATTGTTACACAAGAAATCCTGTGCTGAGCCTGGGGATCTAACATTACACATAAAGCAAAATTGCATGGAGCTCGGGAAGCCAGCAGCTACAGGAGAAATATGGGCCTGGAAAGCCCGAGGATTCTGCACTGACACTGATGAGTTAGGATTTACACGGGAAGCTCTGTCTGTAAGTTTGATTAGCCAGACGTGTGAAAAGGAACCTAATGCTTAGTCAGAAATTCCTGAAAGGGGCTGTTGGAGGATCAGGAGATGTGGTAGGAAGGAAGCAACAGCCCAGTTGTGCCTCTGGGGAGAGTGAAAGCCTCCCTAACTCTTACCAGTGGCTTGCTGAAAGGCAAGGGTAGGTTTGGTTGAAATTACCATCGCACCATGGAGTTGCAAATCTAATAGCACCTAACCTGGAGCCACAGAATCCAGAGCCGTGAAGGACCATCGCAGACAGGCACAGGCCACAGAGTCAGTGAGCTTTACACTTAGGTTGGAAGTGTGCATGTTTCTCTAAAGGATATATGATTTTCCCTTCAAGACTCCGATGGTAAATCTACCATATGTTTTCATGCTTAATTGTCATCATGATTTGGAAATATTCTGGGAGAGATTAACGTTTCACTTGGTTTATTTTACAAAATAAATACCTGAGGAGCCTCAGCCCTTGGATCCTAACACATGTTTTCTCTTTCTTCCCCCAAATCCCTGTCTATATTCCTTTCATCTCTCTCTCTACTGTTTTCTATATCCTTCCTGAAGTATGGGTGGATACATATCCTACTCACAGTTTTCCTGTGCTATGTACAGAGTGAAAATTAGTTCCACACTGCTACCTGGTATCAGCTTTATTTTCATACCGAAGGGATGTGTAAGCCATGGAGGCAGATCCTGCAGAAAGACCTCAGGATCAGCAGTTGTCTCTGACTGACTCAGTATTATGTTTCAACACTGAGTTACTGCTGCCCAGTATTACCCAATCCTCTAATGAGGGTCTGCTTTATTTTTCACTCTCTGATATAATATGTTTTATTGCATTGTATCAAGAAGTGCAAAACCATACCCATTTTAATAAGCCATTCAAGTAAAAGTCAGACGTCCTCATCATTTTAACCCCACCAACCTTTGTGTCATCTGCAAGCTGGAAAGACGTCATATTAGCATCTACATTCTTGATAAAGAGGTTGGCTAACACCAGATCCAGATTAGAATCTCGGGATCTGACTGAAAAAGTCCCTTCGCCGTATCTCGGCATAAACAACTAATTTCTATGACCTGTCTATAAGCCAAATTTGTATGGCCTGTTAACCCCATAGAACTCAAGCTTTTTAACCATAATATCTTTTAGTAGTAAGTCAGTTGGCTGGAAGAATTGCCTGCTACCTGCAGAATGTTTTCATCACCGAAGTCTTTAATCCTATTAAAAGACTCAAACAAAAAACCCCATACAACTTGATGACAACTGCTGTCTTTCAGAAAGTAATGCTGAGTGGCATTTGACTATATTTTTGCCTCTTTTTATAATTACATCTCTACTTACTTTGTGAGTAATGTTTTAAATTAACTATTCAATTTTTTACTTAAAATTAATATCATTTTGTCCTGTTAGTAACTCTCTGGTTAATCTTCTGTACCCTTTGAAATATTTGGAAATCATTTACAGTCTTCTAGTCCTTTGGAATTTGCCCTGTTTTCCATTTCTTTATGGTTAACATTTATGGTTTAGAGAGATTCTGCATAGTTCCTGAGTGTAAGATATCTTGGCCAGTTAACTTAAAAATGTTTAATTCCAGCAAAAACCTTTGCTACAGAGGGTAAAGTTTCAATTACAACAGCATCACATGGGACAGATACATCTCTCTGTTTTATTTCAAATAAATAACTGAAATATCTGCTGAACATTCCTGTCTTTATACATCAGTATTTGATCAAACAAACCTAGCAGTGAACCTGTACATGTTACCAATAAGATTTTTACAGCATTCTTACTACTTTTAATTCTATGGGCAATTGATATTTCATTGAAACCTTTGGCTTTCCTTTACTTCTCCTAGAGGTTTTAACTTGCAGCTTATATCCACTTCCATTTGCTTTCCCATTTTTCCTTCCATCGTATAGTATTATTTGGTTTATTGTGCCTATATCAGCTTAAAGCCAAGAAATCCAATATAACATTTTTTTTCTTGTCTCTCGAGTTCTAATTTCATTGATATCTATCAGGATATCCTTGAGAAATTTCCACTTGCTAACGCTTCATAAGTTAAATGTGCATGCCAGTCCTACCAACAGGTAGGGAAAATCAAGTGCTTTAATATAACAGTGATTATAGCAGTCACCAACACTGCTGCATTTGCGTTTTAAAAATTTTGAAGTCAGAAAATCACTTTATTTATAAAAAAAATAATCATAGAATCATAGAATATCTCAAGTTGGAATGGACCCATAAGGATCACCGAGTCCAACTCCCTGTTCTTTGCAGGAGGTGTGATGAAACATTCTCCATTGTCTTTAGAAACTCAGATAGCTTTAAAATCGGCTGCATGAAATGACAATCGAATAACTGTTTTACATTCTAATGAAACAAGTTTTCCCATGGGTGAATTCTTACAGAGCCCTCGATGCTGCTTGCTGGTGTGAACAGGTATTTTGTGTCAGATGCACACCTGCAACACCATCAAAACTTTGTAGCAGGCACAACTTCAATCCATAAACACCTTTGTGACTTTGAGTAATATCTGACCCAATTGATCTCTGATGTAATGTGTCACCCAGTGTGTTCTGTTACATTGTATCCTTGCAAAATTGGTTTTAACTGTTAGTTTTAATTGTCCATTCATATGATAAATCCTATAAATTTTAAGTAAACCATTTCATATTTCTCCTTATTCGTTATTGTCTTTTTTTAATAAATGCTCAATAGAAATGCCTCTGTGTTTGGATTTATTGTACGTGTGATACCAAGACAAGTTCCTGGACATGTATTTTTTGTATCAGTGGTGGTCTCTAGTTTTGGAATTCTTCTACTTGAAATCAAAAGGAAAATTTTGTGGACTCTGACTTAGCCAGTTCTTCTTGCAGGTGAACTATTACTATTAGTTTTAAATTAAGCTAAAAAATTGTATTTAACTAATATAACAATTAAAATCAGCTTAATATTTAAACAGTCATCCATTCTTCCTTTTAATCTGTATTCTACCAAACAGAGAGATGTCTTTCTGCTTGCCCATCGCCCTGATGTCCATTCACCTTACAATATGCTCTCTGCTCCTCACTCGTACTACCATGCTCATCTTCCCAGGAAGGTTATATCCAGAGAAAGGAAGACTGACAGCTTCGTCACTGTCTCTGTTGAAGGTGTATTTTTGCAGCAAACTTGTATCTCATAACATAGTTTCAGAGTATAAATATGTCTTTGCCATCTACAATTTGACTCAAGGGCTGCTGCCCCACTTGCTTCAGATGGATACTTAAAAAAAAAAAAAAAGCTTTCTTCCAAAACCGCTGCGTATTTTGTTTACCACTTCAAAAATATAATCCCTACTGTTACAACAAAGGTTTAGATGACTATTCTTTTCTAACCTCCAAATGCTGAAGTACTTTTGCATGTACGGATGTCTGTGCGCAGGTTGCAAGCTTTCACAGGTGACAATTTCACATGTCATAAACATTCCCATCCCATAATGCCTGATATATGACTGTCCCAAAAAGATACACTCCTGCCAACTTCTTCAAAGCTGCCACATATTCAGAGAACACTCACCCTTTTAGCTGATTTCCCTAGTGGAGTTTGTACCATTCTGCAATAATGTTTGTTCTAAGAACAATATACGTCCTCAAAACATCAAGCTTTTAACCCAGTTTTTGTGGTGTCTGTCAATATTCAGTCAACTTTTCTCCTAACTCTGGTCACAGACACTACCTTATGTTTTTCTTCAGTAGAAATTCATGAGAAAACAAGCCTTGAAGTTTTTCATTTTTACCAAATAAAGCTATTTTCATTGTTTTTCTTTCAAACAGGTTGATTCTTCCTTTTGTAGACTCTCCCTGATGTGATTCTTTGGGGGGCAAAAAAAAAACCTGCAGAGCTCTTAACTGATTCAGACCAATGCCGGATTCCTCACTGAGTATTCCCTTTTGTATATGGAGGGGAATCTTAAAACTCCCACTGAGTGTTCCTTAGCAAAATGCTAACTTAACAGAGAGTCGTTCCTGGGAGAGATCGAACATAATTCAAGCACAGGAAAACAGCTCTGGACACAGCTCTGTAAACACAGCCTGACTTAATTAGAAGCATCACAAGTTGCAGCAAAGTTTCATTTCTAGATTTGTAGTGTTCCCAATAACTCAAGCACTGGCAGGAGCACAGACACAAATTCCACCTAATATGTTCCTTCAGTTTCACCCAACGGTTTCCTAAGCCAAACTCTGTCATCATGTATCTCCCTGGAAATGCAAATTGGGCTTTTTTAGATCCCTATAGAACATTCACCCAGCCTTCCTCCCCCTTTCCCTCCTTTCCTAAGCACTCCTGCCTTCCTTAGCCAAAGTCTGCACACAGACCTTTAGAGATTTTAGAACCAGGAGTAATTAATTTACATTTGATTGTTTTGAAATCCATCAGTGATTCACGTATTGTGTTTGTGATACAAATATACATGAGAAAATCTGAAGAGGCTAAGAAGCATCTGTGTACAAGCTAACAGCACTCTGACTTTGAAGCAGGCTGAGTTTCAGATGTCTTAGCTGTTCTTGTGACATGCCACTTAAAAATACCATCTCATGGGTGTCACGACAAGAACTGCCTCTAAATAGGCTAGAAAGCCTTATTCAGACTGGGGATCTCAGAAGGACCTTGTCCATTCCACCCACCCAATTCCCTCCAGTGTTGTTGTATAAATCCTTAAATTCCACATGCGGAAATTACAAATACTCCAGATATAAAGATAATGTTGCACAAACATCATATTCTGTTTGGGATGTCACAGTTCCTGTTGCACAAGCCCACCCGCACTCAGTATCATGTTCATACTTAGGGCATCATAGATCTTCCACTTCAGGTGTGAATAAGCTGCCATAAAGCCTTAGGATAAGGAACACCGATTTTTATCCTTTGAATATTGTAAATTGCCCCAAAAGTTTACTTACGTAGCGTGTGAATACCAGTGTCATACCTGATGTGTGTGTGAACACGTATTTTTTCCTATAAGGGAACTTTCTTTAGCATGAAACCTACTGTTTCATTATCCTATGCAGTCTGAGCACTTTTTTTTTTTTTCTTATTGTCTGACTCTCTTGTATCCTTTTAGAAGCCGAACAGATCAAGGGGCATAGTTAAAATAATTCTGCCAAATGTGGGGAAAGATTAATTCTTTCTCAGTAAGAAAAGAGACGGCAAGTCTACCTAGGAAAAGGTGCAATCCCAGACCACGACATTTCTGGTGAAACTGCCCTAATCATTTTTTATGAACGGAGCTTTTTTATTTGATAGTAATAAAAAAACCAATTAGAAATAAAATCTTGGTCTCCTCACAGACTAGATGTGACAGGCTAGATAGGTAATATTTATACTACACATGCGCAAGCACTGACACTCTTTCATAAGGCATTCTGGATATTTTACAACTGCCCTATTATTTGCAAAATAATTTGCAATTTTGAATCATCTATTCCTATTTATAACATTTTTTTTTGGTGCACACACTGGCAAAATCTCCACAAGCGACGCACTGTAAAACTTATAAGTGTAAAAAGAAATATTTCTCTTCATACAGATTCAATAAAAAGACTAGCATTTCTTTCCACTGTTGAATATTGTGATTAATGCTAAAGTATTCTGGGTAATCGTGAAGGTGAAAAATCTGAAGCTTTGCAGCATTGCAAATTACTTAAGAATAATTCAACTTGAGTAAATTATCCATATGTTACTTTCAAATGACAAAGATATCCAAATCATCTACAACACTGACATCTTTAATGAGTCAAGGTTATTTTACCATTTAGCTCACATGTGAAAATCAATAGATAAGCTTTCTCTTTAGCTTTCAGTCAAGTTCAGACATGTTAGAAGCTGGGGGACTTAAAGTTTATTTGTGGTCCTATCATACACAATAAAAATCTCAAGAGGGTTATTCTGATTTTACCTTTGCTTGACCTCAAAGTTTTACTAGTTTGAGGTTTTAGGATGTCAAATATATGTCACACCCGACCTTCTGTTGTCAAACAGTTTTCGAGATATTGTACGTAAACTTGTCTTTTAAGGTGAGTAGTAACACATTTTCCAAGTCTTATGGTATGAAATGAAATGCAGATTTTTGATTTAGCTGATATAGCTGTGCAAGTTCATATTTGGAACGGGGACACAAAATGCATAGGTTAAACATATAGGACCTACACCTTTTTTTTTTCCTTGTCCAGTGAAAGGAGACACTATATTCTCCTTTTAAGACCTTATTCTCGATAGAGCACATCCTTCACCATTGGTGATGTTGCTTCAGTATACCCCAGAGACAAGGAGTGGCATGACACTGGCTGGTCTGCCACGCTACATTTGAATCTTCCCATTTTAGCAGTGAGAAGTATCTTCCCTAGCCTGCGGGGAATCCTTGGTTTCTGAAAAGGACGCCAGACATTCCCTGTTAATGACTCTTCATAAAGAATATACTTCTTGGGAAGACCAGAGGTAGAAGTAAGTGCATCCTTGCAAGAATACAGCTTATTTATACTTCCAGTAGCTGTGGATGTAATGCAACCAACTAACCATTGTATATTTGCAGCCAGCTGTTACCAGCCTGCTCTTCTTGGAAGCAAAAGAGAACAAATATTAAAGATAGCTAAGAAACTCTCCTTTGACACAGACACAAGTCCAATCAGTATATATATAAAAAAGCATGGTGTGATTCAAAAGATGTAGACTACTGTCAAATTATAATCCCACAGTTCAGACCAAGCTAATTGAAAACGTGAGGGTAAAAACCCTACAACACTCTCTGTCAGCTGGTGCATTTTAAATCGTGTATTTGATGTCTAGTCTGTACATGACACACATAGGCTACACTTGCGGTTCTGGATGATGCCCCTCTCTTGCTCATACACAAAAGAAGGACAGCTGTTATTCAATCCTCTACATTCTTGGGGTTTTTTCAGGTTGTTTTTGTTTGTTTGTTTTTAATTTTTCTATATCAGCTATGCAGTAACAATAAGGTTCAAATGAAGCTTTTCCACTGCTTTTTCTTTTGCAACCAGTGTCACTACTTTATTTCTTTATACATGCTTTTGAGCTATGCCTTTTCATTATGATGTCATAATTTCATTAATGTCTCTCCTCTGGCTTTTTGTCCTAGTAAATATCATCATCAATGACATCCTATCCAACCACTTCTGGACATCCAAAGAAATGACCATAATAGCATTTCTAAACTTGCTGTTAGTTCTTGCCCTTATCTTTATCTTTATTATTGTACTTTGATTTCTATTCCTTTTGACCAGCTCACTTCTGCAGTTAATATTCTTTCTTTGACAGCTTTGGTAATTTTCCACCATTCTGACCCAAGCCACAATTAGCAGCACGACAGTGATCAGATATATGCCGCAGTTGCTATCACTGACTGTCCCTGCTCTTCCACCCAAAACTTCTACAATCACTGACGAGAAATACTTGGGAAAGACTGAGACAGGGAACAGTTTTTGCATTTGTATGATTTGGAGCAGTGTGTTGTACTGGAGTCATTATTCCTTAACTACCGAAATCCTGTGTAAGAGCCTGCTGACAGACAAAAGTGGCAGCAGCATGCAGCAGACTCTGTCTTTTCCAGCCCAAACTTCCATGCTTTGCTTTTTCCATGGAGGAAAGATGTTCTAGGGGTGATGGTTTCAAGACATGTTGAGATAAATATCTCTGGAACTCAAAGTGCTGAGGTCCATAGGATTTATATCAAGGCCTGTTGTTTTTTCTAAAGCACCAAAAATAAGAAAAATATTTTACATCCACGTATATGTTTTCTTTGTTATTTAAGGAGTTTCTGAAAGAAGATATAATGATGCTCAAAGAAAACAAAGATAATTATAATTTAGTGAATTGAACTTTAGGATTCCTAAAGTATATTAGCAGTACCTTAGGTGAAGCGATGGATGACATCACTAAAGACTGCAACTGTATCTGACCAACACATACAGATATAGAAGCATTTCTTGTCTTGTCTAAGAGGAATTTTGTCCATATGGTTTCAAACCCTCTCTGTCTATGTCTTCAGGCATTCCAAATTATGATATATGTCTTCAGTACATCACTTGAGGCAGGATGAGCTCGATTAACACAGCTGAACTAGTCACATGACCGCAGCAGCTAATATGAATACACTTGTCTTATTATGGAATGTAGCAGTTTTTCCTTTTTTTTGCATGTTTGGCTTTAGAGAGGTGGATGGCAAAAGAAGCTCAGATAGTACCTGCAAAGGAGGCACAGACTCAGGTGCCTCTCTCCCTTGGCTTTTTCTCTTTGCTCAGCGGTACCACAAAAGGCACAGTTCAGAGGCATTTTCCCCAGTTAAAGTGGAAAATCTGTGTATGTTACCTTTGGATTGCAATGATCAAAGCAGCTGTGATCAACTCAAACGAGTATAAAACAGAGTCAGATTTCTATTTCCAACTCTGCCAATGACTGTGTGATATTGTCCCTTTACCTTTGTCTTTTTTAAGCATCTAAAACCAATATGGTTTGAAAAGTGCTTTTATCTGAACACAAAGGGGAAACAGTGTAATATTTATGGGAAGACTTTTAATCCAGTTTCTATAGCCCATCACCAGGTTGTGCAATATAAGATTTTATCTTCACACAGATATATTTTAATAATTATCTTTGGTGCCTTTAGATGAAGAATGACAAAAACTTGTCTACTCTCTCAATATTAATGTTAAAAATAATATAGGCTATAAGATACCGTATGACAGGATTGCAGGAATATTCTGCAGTGATGGCGAAATTTGTGGTATCTCTGACAGAAATGGTATTAAAGAAAGCCCATTGTGAATCCATTCATTGCTTGTCACATTGTAAAGAAAATGATTAATTGTACAGGCACAGGTATTTACTCGGTCAGTGTTTTTAGAGTCCCCCATTATATTAACAGTAGCTATATGGACTTTGAATGTATTACTTGGGAAAGAGACTTTGCCTTCAAGCCTGGCAAATCAACTGGCCTGCTGCACTCAGGTACCTCAGTTTCAGCTGTGAGGTATCAGGTGCCAGAACCTGAGAAGCAGGAAGCACTGACTCATCCCACCTCTTTCACACATTTGGACCTTGCTAACCTCTAGCCGGAGACCGAATGAGTATCACTCTGCTGGGAGGCACCAGCACCCCTTAGCTGAATATTTGGGGTCACTGAAACCCACTGTGGAAGTGGGAGAAGAAAAAAAAAAACCCAAACCAATCAAAAAAGCCAGCACCGATACCCGTTGATAGGTAGCTATTAGTAGTGCTAAGACAAGTGCCTGTTACCTTCCAGTATCGTGGGACCCTCGTCTCAGTGGAGAAGCAGCAACTAACAGTATGACCTCCCAGCTGTGAGTGCTCGTCTTTTGCTCTGGGAGAAGGCAGGTAACAGCATCCCACCCACGTGAACTGGGTGCTTGTTCCTTCGCAAGACTGGAAGAGAAAAGGCGTGCGCTTGTATTTGGGTTTCTGCCTCGGCTGGAAGGTTATGCAGCTAATTGCTACTTACTGTGTGAGACCAGAGCCCAACTGTACAAGGGCTCCTCCCTGCCTCTGTTCCTGGGATGCAGCAGGCACCAGTCTCAGCTTGCAGGCAGCCCCGTAAATTCATAATTCCCAAGGATGAGAACAGATCTCAGCAACTCATCCCTGCAGTGCATTAGGAGAAGCTCCCCACACAACTTTGCCTGCGCTGCACAGTTTGCCTCTGTGCCTGAGAGGCACCAAGCACTGGGCTGGGTGGCTGCACATCTGGGACTGGGGGTTTGGCAATGTCAACGGCAAGTGAGGGCTCTGACAGGGATTTAACAGCATAGCCAGTGTGCAACCTGATAGTGCTCTGAAGTCTTATACCTCCTTGGTTTTATCTAGTGGTAGATTTGTTTGGTTTTCTCTTTTAACAGTCAGCTTGCTTTGTGTGTGGACACAGGAAAGTTTGGTGAGTTCAGCTGTGTTTTCTGGCGGGATTTTTAAGTAGCATAATACATATTTCTGCAGCAAGTTAATGGTGGCCAGTAAAAAACATTGATTTTATCGAAAGCTGAAGCAGGCACAATGGAAATCCTACAAAAGGAAGATAAGTCAGAAGATTTCCTCTGAAGTCCTATGTAGAATTGGGTTTTGTAGTATTCATGTCATTTTCCCCAGCAGTACATAAGGAAAACTTGTCTTTCAGTACTGACAGTGTTAAAAGTGCATACAGTTACACTGCAAATGCTATATTCCTTTTCTGTCGGGGGGAAGGTGTTTTTTCTCCTTTGGAATTTTTTAATGTTTTTTTTATTTGATTGTTTTGGTGTGGTTTTTTTGTTTGTTTGTTTTTATTTTTTTGTTGTTGTTGTTCTGAGACACATTTCTGTTCCCTTTAATTTGTGTCCATATTTAGAAGAATGAAATTATTTTCCTCAGCTCTGCTTATATCCCTAACATATGTATTTTGATAAATCATAGAGGCTTCATCTTTGGACAGATAAGCATTCAGGGCTTTGTAGCTTGTACTTTGAATATCTTGCAGCCTGATGAACAGTAAGGGGGCACGGAGAGAGAATGAAAAACTATCATCACTGACTCACAGATGAAGAACTAAAACGTTAAGGAATTAAATAGTTTTTTCCAAGACTAACACAAAGAAATACTTCTAAAATGTGGCAGAGGCAGGAGTTCATAAACCAGATCTTGCCGCTCTCAGTCTTGTACCTTCCTCCCATCCCAGTGAGATCTGGTTTTAATCCTGGTCTCTGCACCAGAATTCCAGTGGGAATGAGATCTTTCTGGGAGTCAGAGTTAAAGATGTATTCCAGCAGCATGCTGTGCTAAGTTGTGGTCAGCCAATCGAATATCAAAGGGATTAAGTCTGTGAATCATTTAACGGGAAATTTCTCCTGCCTCAGTAGCATTGATGTTTTAAGGTGTGAAATTCAAGAACGGCTTAGTTCTCCTTTGGTCAGACAACTGCTCTGTAGCCTGCGTTATCAAGAGGCAGTCAAGAAGATCCCCTTGGGTCATGTGGCTGGTGTACATTTTTGTATTACCATAGTAGGCTAGTTTTAACCTGCAGGATGTAATCCTATTTACCTCACATGTGGTCTGTGCCCAAGGAGCATGTGCTCCACTTATATATATTATTTGCATTAGCAGAGCACCTGGCAGCCCGAACCATAGACTAGGACACTATTGTGCTGAGTGCTACATAAACATATAGCAAAACAATGCCTTCCCCTTCATCCAACGGTCTTATAGCGAAACACGGCAGATAAGATTTACACAAAGGGGAGCAGGGAACAGAATTTGTCAGCATAATAGACTATGACCTCAGGATACTTGCAGCCTGTTGTCAACATTTTTGTTTGTATTGCTGAAAATATTGAAAGAGAACTTTCAAAGACATTTAGTAGTTACTTACTGCTAGGGGAAGTGTCTCCCCGGTAGCAGGAACAGGTGGAAGAGTAGATGGCAAAAAATGTAACAAACAGGCAATGAGAACAAGTATCATGGGCTGATCACTCGTTACTAAACAGGAGATGTCAAGTAGGAAAGGGATNAGGCAATGAGAACAAGTATCATGGGCTGATGAGAAGTTGAAGTCAATCACTCGTTACTGAACAGGAGATGTCAAGTAGGAAAGAGACAGTCCAGAGAAAGAGTTCTGAAACCAATAATAGCTTATATTGAATTGAAATACAGAAGGGAGGGATGATGTTGTTAAGATGTAGTCCAGAATCCTTGGTTACAAGTTCGATAAGATTGCATTCCTCAGGTTTTGAGAAGAACAGCAGAATGAGGCTTGGAGAAGGTTTTTTGGGTTTGTTTGTTTGTTGTTTTTTTTTTTGGGGGGGGGGGCGGATAAGAAATAATATTTTAGAGGTTAATCTGAAAATATACAGTGGGGGAAAAAAGGTAAAGCAGGGCTGGAACTGGCGAATATGGACAGATTATGGGCATGAGTTGCAGGCAAAATGCTGATCTTGTTCAGAGTCACCAAGAGAGAAAGCAAGAGAAGGTTTCAGATGGAATTATGAAATGCCTTTTAATAGGCAGTTTATGCTTGAGAACCACAGGGTCAGAATGAAAGACTAAATATGGGCAAAAGGATCCAGGTCTACAAATTAATAAGGTCTATACATTATCAGCAGAAAAATTGCTGGTTCAATGCAATTTTGTGAATGAAACTGTCAGAAAACCTAGAGGGAAAAATGTTTAAATATAGGTTCCATATTGGGCTGGAGTAGTGAGCTGGTAAGAGACAGTCTCAAATAATAAAACGATGTCTGAGACTGTTCAGGTCTGCTTTCCCATCTCAGTAACAGCAATTCCCATTATGGGTTTCACAGCATAGCAATGAGGCGAATGGACCCATATCTATGATATATTTTATAAAGCAGAAACTTCAGCACCACATTTATTTTAATTCACAAAATAACGATCGAAATGTTAACAGGTCTTGAAGCTGCCAGTGTCATATCCAAACACACAGACCTCAGCGATCCAGAAACTCATGAATGAGGAGTATTGTTTATTTTTTTTAGCTAAGGTGATAATTTTCAGCCGTTGGTCATTCTGAATGTACAGTGTTTCAAAACCGTAGCCCCCCTGGAGTATCCAAGGCGAAATAAAAGCAAATGTTGGAAATCCTCCAGTTCTTATGAAATGGAACAGCTTTCTCGTCAGCTCTGTTTATTACACAGCTCAGGAGCAAGCCTGGATTTCTTATCATTCCTCAATTAAAACAAAAATCGGTGTTAAAAATATTCTTAGTCGAGCATAAGGTACATAACCTTGTAAAAGGGATCTGCAAGTTCTTAAATGGC
>VUYV01000050.1:1895036-1970036 GCA_008711295.1 Anarhynchus alexandrinus | reverse complement strand
TAGGTAAAAGAAATTCCAAAAATATTAGAGTTTTTTGTTTGTCTTGGCCTCTGATTAGTGTTGATTTGTTGAAAAAGGAGAAATGCTGTTTTGGATAAATGTTTTAATGTTGGACTGAAAGAACAGCCTACTGTCTGCAACCATTATTTTGCAGAGTTGGTGTACATGCAAAATAGAACAATACTGAATCACTTAACTCCCCACCTCTGATTTCTTTTAACTGGGAATTTGGATGATAATGTTCTGAATATTTGTTATTTTCTGGAGTGGAGCTGAGCTCTCAAGTAGACAAGAAAATATGCTATTCTTTTGTGTTAGTCCTGTTAAGTCACACAGGACCATAGCTGAAACACTGAAAGAAAACTAAGACAAATACTTTTAAAATATGCCCATACTGAAATGTTTCTTTTTTTTTTTCTTTTTCTACCTGATTTATAATCCAATATGACTCTAATGTGAGGAGTTCAAATGTAACAGGAATCTCACACATTATCTTAAATATAGTTGTTGGGAAGTTTACTTGAGTCAACTCAAGCTATCAGTTGTAACAGAAGTGTCCCTACCAAATGAACATTAGCTTTCCATGAAGCAAATTGTAAGGCATAATAAACCAGTTCAGTTTTTAACTGGCCACTAGACTAAGACTCAACTCAACTGAAAAACCAGTGTGACGTGCTATTCACCTCAATGACAGTGTTACCACATGACATGAAGCACCTTAACACTTTCACTTAGTTTATATAATCAATATCCACTCTGTAGCATTTTCATAGACTATTCCTTAAAGTCTTGTATAAAAGCAGTGATCTATTAGTACTTTCAAGATATTTTATTTACTAAAGACTAGATCATCCATTTAGCCACCATCCCGAACAGCATGCAAAGCAGAACACTGCATATGTATACACACGAGAAAAAGTTCCACATCAGAATTATGCCCTGAATTATAAATTTAGATTAAAGACATATAAAAATCTCTTGAAAACAGATGTGATTTACTTACAGTTTTTGAGGACTCTGCTCTGTTTATTGCAGAAAGCATATGGAATATATTAGTCATGAAATTAGCTCCTAGTATTCAAGGAGTTTGCCTAGTAGATGGTATCTGAAGTTAAAATCTCCAATTTTTGGCCAGTTATCTGCAGGTGAGCACAAATAAACTGTATTCATATCTAACATGGCACATTTAAAGATTACAGTATCTAGACACTGTTGCAGTTTTGTGATTGTGTTCCAGTGGCTGTCTTGCAGTGTGGTTTGTTTTTATATGGTAGGTATTGGCATACCTGAAAGAAAAAGTGGTTCAGTTCTGAAAGATGCTAAAATGCCCTTGGCTTTCTCTAATTTCAGCAAGGATAATAACAGTGGGAATAATTCAGTGGGGAACTAGAACTGGGTCATTACTAAGCGCTGAAATTGCTATGTTCTGCAGCTTCATTTGCAAGAGTCGTGGACTCCAACACAAACCAAGGGCACTCAATCCACTACCTGTGTTCTTGTTGATATTTAACTTTAATTTTTGGCACCATTAAAAATAATCAGGATCTTATCATGGAAATAATGGCAGTTGACAAGAACTCATAATCCTTTGGAAGCCAGAAATTCATCAAAATAGGTTTTAGCACGAACAGCACAATATTTTTTGTATGAATAAATAAAATTTCTTGTAAAGACACAAGAGATTGTTCTATTTTGCATGATACAAGTAAAACTGTCCTCACAAAATTGTAATCTTACACAATTTATGGTAGTTTCCCATAAATTACATGAGTATATTGGAAGCTTGTTAATATTTAAAAGTCTTTTACTTTTTCAACTCTCAAATAAGTATTAGAGTAAATAATTTTCAGTCTTCATCTGACATGACATCTAACCAATACAGGCATCACAAAATAAATAATTTATGAAAAATATTTATTTAAAGAGCTGTAATTTACCTTGCATTTACCATATGCCATTCATCCAAGTATCAATATAAAATATTCATTAGAGAAACTCATTAAAACAAACTTCTATACAATGAGGTGACGGGCCAACAAAAAACATCAATCATCACAGGGGTTTAAGTTGTTATTAGTCCATATACATAAACTAATATTTCAAAGTAAAAAATTATGAATATTTTTACATTTACCCTGGAATCACCAGGGCTACATTCAAGTTTTTTCTCCATGTGTTTCATAAGGCCCAAGTAGTCTGTGACAGAACACAGAGATCTAATTTATTAATGATGAATAAATCTGATGTAATAATTAATGTGAAATCTATAGCTAATCTTAATGGAAGAATAGCTAGCTATGTAATGATATTTAAGTTTGGCATAAAAGATCTCGGTACATGCATTGCAAGCAGGGCAATTACTTGTGAATGTATGCAACTTGTGAATAATGCAAGCGTTAAAATAGTGCAAGACTCCCCACAGTCAAAGGTAAGGGATCTCTTATAGTTCATAGAACGCTGTTTTTAAACTCTACCTTAGATTAGTGAGATGATATGTATGTGGGTAAACATCAGGAAGAGTATATGCTATCAATATCCTCCAATCAAAAATAACTATCCTGCGTGAAAATTCTTTTAGATAAGCAAATAACACGACTTCGGGTCTAAATTCAGAAAATGTAGCATGCTACATCAATACATTTATGGGATTCACCTACAAAACTGTGCACCTTGCTCCCACATATAGATTCTTCCACATTAGGAAGTTCTGTTAAATATCTGCTTCACATAGACTGCATTTCTATTACACCGTTGATCTGTGATTAAATGTTCTAATAAAATTAACTGGCTTTGCTACAAACAGAACATCTGGAGCAATGTTTAATCTCATGTCAAACATATACAGGAAACACCTGTCTAGGTGAAGTAATTTTTAAAAAAATGACATTAATCCATCTGTTGTGGAAATGCATGTCACAGTTGTCACATTAAAAAGCAATATCAACAAACACAGAAACCTTAAATTACTTTGGAAGGTAAGTCTTCTAAAATTAACAAAAAATTCATTAATCCAAATGTTACCATGTCAGTTTGATTTCATACTGAATAAGATCTCCCTTTTCTCTTCAGATCAAAAATGTCTTTCAATTATTGCCTGGTAAAACTTCCAGATGTGAAATTAAGCTACATAATTAGAAGATTAAAAATATTGTTGTGACTCTTCCCAAGCACCTGTACAAAATAGTGCTTTAAAAGACTCCTAAGATAAATAAAATCTGTTGTATATAAAAGGAAAAAACACAGAAATAAAGTTAAATATAGCTGGTATTTAGAACTGGGACCCTCACGAGTTCATAAAAGACACAGTGAGTAGGATAGTATGTTTGTTCAGAAGGGTAAAAATTCTTATGATATATGACAAAAATGTTCTTATTTTGTGGGATTTTTCCAGCATTTATTTTCTGCAAGATATTACTACAACGTGTACTACATATTTTTAAATGCTTGTTTGGAAGACTAGACCAAAAGAAACAAACAAAAATTAATTCCAATACCTAAGAAGAGTATGTGGTCTTTATGACAGAGTTCCTCTGCCATACACTTCTCCGTGATGTTACTAACTTTCAATTAACTTTCCACCTAAAAAAAGTCTTTCAAGGCTACAAGCAAGGCTGCTTCCTCAGTTGAGGTAAAATTTATTAAAGCAATAAAAAGAAAAAAAAAAGATTAAGATTGAAAAAAAAAAGATTAACATTAAAAAAAAAGTGAGAGATTCCTGCTTCAAGGAATATTATGATAGGGGTTATAAAGAAACTTCATATGATCAAAGTTTAATAATTATACATCACAGGGTCTTAAAATGTCCTCTGTCTCATCTGGTACTGTCCACTGTTAGAGACAAAACAAGTGACCAGCTAAAAGTTTATTTGGCCTCCTTACCCATGTGTATGATCTTCTGCTTCACATTTCATCTATTTTTGATCACAGATAATATTAGGTGCTGTTTTGTTGAATCATTTCCACTGCATTTAAAAACAAAACATTTTGTACATTCTGAATTACACAGTCATCTGATGGGATGGCCCTTTGAGATGGGTTAATAAGAAAATTCATCAGGAAATGTACAAACAAAACACAAATGTTTCTCTGAGTACCCTCAAAGTACTCTGGAAGTGATTTTGGGACTGAAGTTTCTAGATCTTCCTATATCATTACCAGCAACGTGAGGACACGAGAATGGGGAAGGGTTTGTGAGGGTCTACTTGGACAGCCAAAGTCATGTTGAGAGCTGCAAAGGCAAAAGTAGGAATAAGAAGGCAAATAACTATAGCAATCTCTGCTTGCATGTCAAGGAGTCTCAGAAGAGACCATGGGGCTTATGCCTTACATGCTCCTGTTTGCAGGAGGGTGAGAGCGCTCCTTGATCTTGTGAGGGACAAGCAGAAAATCATGCTGGAAGCATCAGAGGAGTCAGTAGTACCATATGTGCTGGACTTCCACAAGAGAGTAAGTGGGTTTATGGCCTTAGCGCACCATAATAACCTTGCTGAAACACAGCAAAAGCAGAAAATCTGGTATGATTGACAAGTTAAGGCTTAGACATATGAGGTGGGGCAAAAGGTCATAGTTCTGATCCCAGCTTGGCAGGAAAACTGTAAACAGACTAGGAGGGACCATTTAACAGCATTAGACAGGTCAACAATATTATCTACATCATACAGCTTCTAGAGAGATAGTGGAAGCACAGACTCTACAGTTTTAAGACTAGTAAGCTTTAGCCAGGACACGAATTTCTTCACTGTATGAGGGCACAGTGTGAAATGGAGGTAAAATTCATAATGGATTTAATAGGGAAAGCAAAAAAATACTAAGGTAGAGGGAATGATTTCCCCACTTCAAGGGAGTTCAGAGGTCAGTGGTGCCAAGTTCTGTTGCTGATGTGCTCCAGACAAGCTGGGGCAGAACTCAGCAGTAAAGCCTTGGGTGAGGCTTGACTCTTCAGAAGTACAATTAGAAAGGTGTAATAGTCATATGAAAGGGAAGCACTGTGTAGCTGCATCTTATGGGCCAGACCTAATGTCCTAACCATTTTTGACTTCTCATACGTGTTTTGTGATGGCATTTACAGCTATTTGCTTTGCTGTAGCAAGGTTATTAGGAATAGGGACTCAGGAGTGTGAATTGTGGTTTTTATATTAATGTCAGAAAAAGTGAAAATAACCCATCAAATATAAAAATAATTTTATAAAAGAAAATACATTAACAGCTCTCTCAGACCTTTTAAATGTTGGATGACCATTAAAAGATTGTTACTTAGAATCTCCCTAGACATTTCCAATCCTCCTCATGGCACTATCAAAACAAAATATATGTCATTAAGACTAACAGTCCCAGCACATCAGAACAACAAATTCTGCTTTTCTAGTGAATTCTTTTCATTCTTAATGCCTTATCTTCACAGATGTCAGGCAGCTTAGTCAGTCTGCAGCTACCACTGATTGGGAATGACAGTGTGACGTCAGTTGGAATTTGGAGAGATGGAAATAAGAAAAAAATGGGAATCACACTCTTTGAGTGGTAAAGCTAAACAACTCAGAAGTAGAGAAGAAATCAACTTCTGAAGACTCTGTGATGGCAGCGTGCAATTCTGATGGTGAAATAAAGTATGTCTGTTGCTTGGGCCACAGTTGTTGGCCACATACCCTGGTGTTACCATGACCTTTCTCAGAAGAGTAGTGCACAGCTTTTGGGGCTCTCCCTTGCTGCAGGCAATGTCAATTCCCAGAAAGCATTGGAGACTAGAGAATCATAGAATCATTTAGGCTGGAAAAGACTCTTAACATCATTGAATCCAACCGTTAACGTTACACTGCCTTGTCCATCACTAAACCATTTCCCTAAGGGCCACATCTTTAAAATACCTCCAGGGATGGTGGCTCAATCACTTCCCTGGGAAGCCTGTTCCAGTGCTTGACAACCCTTTTGGTGAAGAAATTGTTCCTAATATCCAAACTAAACCTCCAATGGCAGAACCTGAGGCCATTTCCTCTCATCCTATCACTTGTTACCTGGGAGAAGAGACCGACCCCCAGCTGGCTACAACCTCCTTTCAGGTAGCTGTAGAGAGGAATAAGGTCTCCATGAGCCTTCTTTTCTGCAGGCTAAAGAACCCCAGTTCCCTCAGCCAGTCCTCATAAGACTTGTGCTCTAGACCCTTCACCAGCTTTGTTGCCGTTCTCTGGACACACTCCAGCACCTCAATGTCTTTCATGTACTGAGGGGCCGAAAACCCACAGGAGGCTGTCACAAAGCTTTTTGGGATAAAGAGAGTGGGGTAATCTGGCTACATATCTGATCAGAGGGCAAATCCTCATTCAGGCACCAAGATTTACAGTGCAGGGGCCAGGTTCCTTCTGTCTCTCAGGTTTTCCAAAGCCCGTGCTCAAGTGCAAACATACCGTGCCCAATTAATTTCAATGCCAGGTTAATTTGGACTCAAGAGTAGGTTTAAACTTGTCTGTGTATGTGTATATATATATACATATATACATATGCAGGATATATAACATATATCCATATTATTATATACCCATACATAAGTAATATACCCTGGGATACATTGGCTCAACCAAATGAAACTTTTAGTATTAGAAACAGGACCTTGAAACAGGACCTCAGCACTGGAAAGACAAACACCAACCAATGTAAAGATCTTTTCAGTCTCACATACTTCATAAGCTGCTGAAGAAGAGTCATTGAGAATTTCTTTGTGTCTCCCTGTCAGGCCAAGATCACACAGTTTAGTTTAGATAAAGGCATGGGCCAGCGTGACTAGCTGCAATTCTGAGCAGAAAATGTATTGCTTCTTGAACGTGAAAGTGGAAAAAAGGATTTGTATCACCTTTGTGCTATATATATCTTAAATATATGTATGAATCATTGAGAAATTCAATCTTCTGCCTGTGTCTGCCCCCAAGACGGAACTGGTGATATCAACAGTCTGTTTCTGAATTTTAGCTGTTTTGCCTTTATCCCCACAAGCTATATGCTGAGAATTAGAGTTTAACATCATCAATGGATTATGAATTAAGAAATAATTGTTAAAAAAGAAAAAAAATTTTCAGTTTCTTAGCTGATAAAAAATGAGACCTCATGACTGGTGTCATGACATTACCTTCAAAAGCAAAGGAGGAGAGAGCCTTTTTCTGATAACTGACCTTTCTCAGACGTGCAGAGTAAGCTCTGTATTTGTGATGCCTGTATCTAAATCTGCACTAAACTCAGTATCTTTCAGAAGCCTCAGTTCATGAAAGTTCAATGTATTGTCCATGTCTGAAATAGACTGCAATGAGTCTGCAAATAAGGAATATTTCCTTGAAAATAATACGTTTCATTAACGACACACATATATCTATGTTTTTCTTGAATAAGGGTGTTGTATGAGGACAAAGTTACAGTCTTTGGCCTACACCATGTTCCAAAGAGTTTACTACAGTTATAAGGACCTTTCATTCTCTCCTGAACTTTTTTATTTGCGGAATCCATAACTTCTTGCATAAGACTGTGGTTTCAATCAATTCTTCTATGTCTGCCTCCTTCAAACAAAATGTTACAAAAGGCATAATGCTTTTATTAAATGTGCATTCAAATCTCTTCTCACAGTTTAGATCTCTTCACAAAAGATTAATATATAAGAACAATTTTTAGCCATTCCTTAATTCTATAAGGAATCTATAACAAATGTTCTTTCAAGAGATGATGTCTGCTGTCATTCTACTGTCATGAATAAATTAAATAAAGCCTCATTTATCTAGTAGTTTTAGTTCCTTCTTTTCTAACAGCCATTAATAATGTTGGGAAGGATTCACGAGATGCAAAAATAATTTTAACCCGATGGAAACATTTTTTTTAACTGTAAGAAACATCGTCACATATGAAGACAGAGTTGAATATTTACACAGGTCTTTCAGATTCTGCCACTGCAGCAGTACAACCAATCACTGTGCTAACAATGATGGCTTTGATGACCCTGTTTGTTTCTTCCTACAAGTGAATCCTTAAAGTGCTGTCTTTTTGATGCAACACTGTTATAGACAGCCAGTGATCAGCACCAGATAAGGCTAGAGGACATGAACATAGTCCAAGAATATATCCAGAGAAGACAGGACTTAACCACCTGCAGCTATGAGCTGCTTTTCTTTGTTGCAAGACCACAGTCCAGCTGAGACAGCCACTAATCAAGTCAGTATCATGCTAATCCCACAGCTGCAGACTACTTCTCTCCAGAAGAAGATTCAGCTATCACCATTTGGCAATAAGGTGACTGTGAGACCGTTCAGTAGCTTGACTGTGCACTCCTGCTACCTGAGCTAATACAGAGAAGAGCATGGCCTTCCTTGGGACTTTCTCCAAGAACTATGCTGAGTCTCTTTGGACATCCAGTCACAAGCAATGGCAAAACTTCAGAGAATCTGAAGTGCTAGTGATGGAAGAGAAGTCAAGGGCATAGGCAGGAAACATTCCTCAGGTTGGACCTTACTCACTGTCTCATATTAGCATTTTCTTTCCTCACAGACTCTTAGAGTAGTTATGTGCCTTCTGGTTTCCCATACCACGCTTGTGACCTGTGCAAGTGATTCCAGTCACACAGGCAAAATATATCTGCCCAGAGACTCATGTTGATTTTCCGTTTTGTCAGTGCCCATGGGCTAGGAGTGCTCATTTAATCCTAAATATTCTTCACAGGTGCTGCACAAACCAACAACCCAAAGTGGTTTAGGCTGTGCTCTATCTTCCTTCAATGGTTTGGCCTTATAATGATTTCTGCCAGGCCAAGGAAGAGCTCACCTGGAACTACAACAAGTAGGTAGAGCATTAGAGGCTGTGGATAATGATGTGAGAAAAGGGAGAATGGCCCCACTGGGATGTTGCAAGGAAGCCAAGCTGTTAGCCTGAGACATATCATATGCTTTTGCTGAAGAGTGGGATCTTGAATTCCACTTGCAAAGATATTTTCAGTGTGTGCCAGACTCTTTTCATTACAATCATCTTCATGCTTTTTCCAGGCAGATAGGGACCCAAACCCCTCCAGACCTCCGGGTAACTTGGCAAGCTCTCTACTTCCCCAACCTGGGGATGCTAGTCAGGCAGCTATAAATATGCTGATGGGTCAATGGCAACCCTTGCAACATCTGCAGGGGGGACCGTCCTGGGGTAATTGCTTCAGCAACAGCAGACTGGAGAGAGCAACCAAGTGTGAGGAAACACACAAAGGTACCAAAAGGAGATACTCCAGGAGAGTACTCCAGGACTTTTCTCTCCAGGACTTTTCCTTGGTGTTTGTTTTCTTTTCTTTTTTTCTCTTTTAGTTCTGCTAATTGTAAAGCAGAGTGTCCCCTCCATATCTTTTTTCACAGCTGCCTTTAAGCACGAGACATGTACTTTTTTAATGTGTTGTTTTTTTTTTCTTCTCTGTAACCTTCCCCAGAGTGTATCTTGAAGAAGACATCATGCACACTTGATCCGAGCACCTTTTTGAGGCATTTCAAGCCTGGTACTTTGTAGCTTTGGCTTCATACTGTGTGCTGGACTAGCCTTTCCCAGGTTTTCTGACTGCACTTTTACAAATGTGTTTTGGCCGCAGAAAAAGGAAAGGGATTCGTATAAGTACTGTCCCTTGTTTTTCAACTTTCCAGAGGGGCAGAGTGCCTTGCAATGTCGTTTAGTTTTCAAACTCACCTCTTGTCCCTGTGAGAGATATTTGTTTATGTTTCACACTAGCTTTTTTACACTGAAAAGCAATGAAGGATGCTGCTCCTTGGGAAGGCTCTTAAATTCTTCAATCAACTAGAAAGAAGGCATGGAAATTTGGTACTTGAAAAAAATCTTTAAAACAAAAATCTGTTTCTATATTCTCTTCTTGGAAATAGCTTGCTAGCAGTCACACAGGATTAAGGGGACCTTGGGCCAAAACAAACGAGAGAGAAACTGTTTGCAATGTGTTGGTAATGTGAATAAATGTAAAAGATTCTTCTGTAGAATCTGTCAGCTTGCAATTTTGTGACAGACCACAGAATCATTTTGGTTCAGGAACCCACATTATGATACAGAAACTGCTTTCCAACCTAAAAATAATATATTTTCAGCTAGGAATCAGCATTTCATATTTAGGCATAATATACTGTCACACTGTGTGATGTTGCTAATGATGTGCTATGCAAAACTGATGAGATACTGGCTACTTGAAAAAAATGTAAAGTGACATCCTGTGCACCTACCTTCAGCAAGAACAGTCCTTGTAACATATGTCATGTAGTAACAATGATACAGCCAACTGACACCAATTAAAAAGTCACAAATGGTTGCTTTTCTCTAATGTTCAAAGAGCTCAAAGAGTTTAGATGTGTACATTAAGGATCAGATGCTCGGTTGCATATTCGACAAACTATGTTTTAAACAAATCAGCATACAGATGGCTGTGACAATAACTACCAGAAAAAAGTGAAGGGTGAACTGTCACAAAGTTTGACAGGCCACTGCATATTGAGGGTCTTTTTTTCCTATTGCCATTTGAACACTCCCATAGTATTTTATACTCTGCTTTGCTGGCAGATGGAGGGCAGGTAAGTATTCTGATTAAGGCATGGGACTGGACATACAAGGAAACCACAGTAAATATTTTTATACTTTTGTACAAACTTCCAGTATGACCTTAGGTAAACATTTAATCAATCTGCCTTGGTTTTCCATATCTGAAAAATTTGGATTCTGCTGGGTTCCTATCTCAATTTTTCTGCATGTTAGTGAGGCACTGAGGTACCATGGCACCTGAATTACTACCATAGGCCTGTTTAAAATTTTTTTTAGCTTATTTTACAGAACGTTTTTTTTTAATGTTTTGGGGTTTTTTTTGCAGTAGTCTTAAATGCCAGGAACCTGTACAGCAAAGTAGAGAATCCTGAACCAGTGACAGAAAACAGGAAACAGACATTTGGGGACAAAAGGAACTTGGTTGATCAGTTCCCTGGAGAAGAAAACAGGTATGAAATACAGGTCTGGAGCTTACCTAGAAATACAGACCAAAAAGGTAAAAAATGAAAGAAAAACACTGCAGATGATAAAATATANCTACCATAGGCCTGTTTAAAAATTTTTTAGCTTATTTTACAGAACTGTTTTTTATGGTTTTTTTTCAGTAGTCTTAAATGCCAGGAACCTGTACAGCAAAGTAGAGAATCCTGAACCAGTGACAGAAAACAAGAAACAGACATTTGGGGACAAAAAGAACTTGGTCGATCAATTCCCTGGAGAAGAAAACAGGTATGAAATACAGGTCTGGAGCTTACCCAGAAATACAGACAAAAAGGGAAAAAATGACAGAAAAACACTGCATAAGATAAAATATAAAGAAAAAAAAAAGAAGAAATAGGCATGTGTTAAAAAAGATCTTCCATGGCCAAAGTAACATTTTGGAAGGCCGCATGAAATTCCATTGGTGTAGTCAATGATAGAAGTCTTCTCTGCACACAGGGAATCAGATAAGGAAATGTCTATGGGTAAAGTTATCTGTAAAATTAATGGAGAGAAACATTATTCTCAACAGTTATGACACTGAGAAATTTTAATTCTCAGGGTATATGTTGGAGAACAAATGCAACTAATAGCCAAAGGAACTCTGTATTCCTACATGTGTTTAGCTGATGTGTTTCTTAATCAAGAATCCCCCAGAAGTACTTTTGGAGAAAATAACTTTAAGTAATTAATTAACATGGAGTTAATTAAAAAGTTGATTCAATTTAAATTAAAGGGAAAATATAGAAAAGTAGGACAGTAGGTAAGGTTTGGGATTTCAGAAGGATCTATTTTGATATGGGAATTGAGTAGTAAAGTCATTTGGGTTGAAAATCTTGAATATGGTTAACCCATGCTCAAGAACTTTGACGCTTTTCCAAATCAAAAATATTCAATCTAACAGTAATCTGTGTCACAGATAAAGGGAAGACACCTTCCAAAAAGGGGATTAATGCATGCATAACCACTTCAAAACCTGTATAATCAGAGGTGTATAAATAATGGGGAAGTGTATTATAATAAAGAAGGTAGTGTTTTAAAGTCAAGGTAGGATGGAGTTTGCCAGGAGACGTAAAGTGTCTGAAGTGTCTTAAAAGCACGTTGGTTTTCACCCCACCGCTCCAACCAGAAGAATGTTCAGAGTTTTCTCTGACCACCCGATTCAGAACTCCCTTTTTTCCCCAACTTGAAGACACTCAGGACCAATTTCACGCTGCTATTACTTGGAGCAATATTGCCTTTTAGTTTAACTCTCTCTTCCCCCTTTCTGATGTTCTCAGGAAAATCAGATCATCCCTGCTGTTTTTCCTCTGCTTTTACTTCCTTTAGTATACTTCTTTTAGTTTCATTTAATCCTTGAATGATGGCAACAGGAACTGTAGCCATTACCAAGCTGTACGGTTGTGGATAGTTCCTTATTGCTGGCTCTGACCCCTCACTTTGTAAATTTGCCTTTTCATGGCTCCAAAACACTGGTGATCCCCTGGTCATCAACTAATACTCCTCCTACCAACCCTTCTTCAGTTGCTTTCCTCGGATGATTTCCCAAAATAGATATGTGTATCAATAAACCATTAGTAATACTAGGATGAAAGAAGAGCTACTTGAGATCAAACATCATATTGATTACTCCCAGCTGAGGAACTGGAAATAAGTTGTCTGTTTCTACATTTTTCTGGAAACTGGAAGGACATTCCTAACTCACTGCTCTACCAATCAGTAAGACTCTGATGGCCTCCTAAACAGACTTGCAGTAAAAATGACCCTAAATGGTTTTCAGATAGAGCTCAATAACTCTATAAAAGTGATTATATGATGTGCTGTCTGTGAGTTTGAATAGAAGATCCAAAATGTCGTCTCCAGTCCTATGTTTCTAGCCGATCCTTACTTTCTTTACGTAATCTGATTTCTTTCCATATTCCTTAAATAAAAGCAGTTTTCATCTTGCAGCTCCTTCTCCTTTAGTCTTTGGTTTACTTTGCAAAATACAGAAAAGCTGTGTTTTGACCTTTCTTCTGTTTTTTTTTTTTTTGGTTTTTTTTTGTGTGTGTGTGTTTTGTTTTGTTTTTCTAACAGAGAAATGCCAATCCTACTGTTGATGCATTGTCTCTATTCATCTCTTTGAATGCACTTTTCAGTTTTAAGCTGCAGTTTGGAAAAGACAACGGGATTTCCAGATTTGAACCCTGATAAGCATGACACAGAGGGAGAAGGAGTAAAATGCCTGGAAAATTAAGACTTATGGCAATGTAATGACCCAAGAAGAAAGCACTTCCACTGTAGAGAATTCCCTACAGTAATTTTGGAAATCTCATTACAGGCAGATCTTCTGTTACTTCAAGGATAGTTTCAAATACAATTCTCCTGCATTTCTGTGTAATAATAAGAAGCTCTATCTGCTGATTAAGCTCCAACTCTTGACCGTCTGTAATTTGGGACATTTGTAGAAAAAATAAAGTGTGTAGTACGCCAATTAAATCTCCCAGAAGACTGGATTACCACAGTTTTGTTTGATCATAGCCTTGTTTAGTGTTTGGCAGGGTAATAAATAGCAGAGAGAGATGTAATATTCCAGTTTCTTCAAGTTCAAGTGTTACAGTTTCACTTGGAAAGCCAATATTGGCTATTTCATGTACTTAGGGAGGAAGAGAAAACGCAAGAAAGACCCTTGTTCAAAATGGCTCAACAGCTGGCCTTTCCTTTCGAATGAAAATGAAGGGGAAAAAAAGGAATCAAAACAAGACATTATAATCATACTCTCAGCTATATGATCCTGTTCTCAAAGCTTGCTTCCTTTAGCAGCTGAAACTAGATGCCATGCTTTATTTTTATCTGCCTAGAGATGGCTGCTCTTACTAGTTTGATGACAGAAGAGCTGAGGACAAACTTGATGAAAAATATGTAAGGGAAAAAATGGCTGGTGATTGAATGGTTTGAGCAATTCAAAATTGTCCTTGCAGATGCTAAAATAAATATTACAGAGTAATTTTTCTGAAGCTGTTGCTGTACACACACTGCATCAGTAATTAAAAAAAAAAACCCAAACCTTATAAAATGTTACCAATATGTATTTAATAACATCTTTATTATTTTCTGATTCATCTTTTTTTTTTTCCTCCTTAAGTATATATTAATAAATCTATAAAAATGTTATTGCTCTTTCTAAAAGATTTCTGCTGACCAGTCTGTTATTTCACAGGATTAATTCTGGAAAAAGAAAAAGCTACCACTCTCTGATTGTTTCTCTTGAGTGCAGATGTCACCCTTTCTTTAAGTTAATAATTTCATAACCGGTGATATGGCTGATTTGCTCATAAAAATAAAGACACTCTGGTCCTATATGTTATTTATCATTTGGTTTCACAAAGAGAGCACATTTTGATGTACAAATCCATTCTCAAACAAATCTGATTCCTTGCTAATCCATAGCATATTTTGGTCTTTACTGGGTAATGAAGTCTTCATTTTTATGTGTAAAAAAATCTCATGTATAATACAAACAACATTATCTCTAAAACTGTGATACATCATCATACATGCAAAACCAAAGCCTTGGGTAAGACAGCCTGGCAAGTTAGATGAACCACTTCAATTTTCCATCAATCAAATTATAGTTTATTGTTCAGCTGAACTACCTCAGGCAACACAAATCTAAAAACTGTCATTTTGGAAACATTACATTTTTTTTCTGTCACATTATAACCCAAGCCATGGCCATAAAAAAGAATGTCATACCATTACTGACTGTAATATTCCTTAATTTAAGAACAGCTAATTCATCTGCAGTGTATGCAGTGTTCCTAGTATTTGGAGCTTATAGCAGTGTTCAGTTACAGTAATCTTATCAAACTCCATTAGTACATTTATTATTTTTTAAATAATGGAGATTTTTGAAAATTCAATTAAGACTAGAATGGTTGTTTATAACAGCATTTTAATGCCTACATTAGAAATAAGGTTTACGTTTCAGAATCATCTACTATTTCAATTATTTGGTTTCTATGAACACTAAATTGTAGGGAATTTAATTAAAAATTAGGCTTCTATGGCATACACTTGATGAAAGAATCTGCTGTCCTTTTTCTATTTCTTTACAGCCATGAGTGTCATCACTGTAAGGCTCAGAAGTTAAAAATTAATCTGGTAAACATTACAGGTCTGCTTGTGTTCTGTCACCCCAAATGCACATATGTCCTTTTTGACATTTAGGCTATGAAATTCCTCTAACATTGAAGACCAGCAATGTAACGCTTGTACATTTTAAATGTTCTATTTACCACTTAACCTAAATTTCTAAATAATACCTTCATGGTGTTCCTTTATTTATCTACATTAAGTTGAAGTGCATACACCAGTTAATGGAAGAATGGAGGGTAAGAATTACAAACAGAAGAGAGTCTATTCCTTCCTCAGTTAAAATATACAGAATTAAGAGTGTGAAAAGAAAGAGACTTACTAATACAGACATGCTCCCCTCACCATCTATATGCTTAAAAATATAATCATGTTACCCTAGGAAATCATAAACTTAGTTAAGATATATCTGAATAACAAATGATGAAATTTAAAGATAACCGAAATGTTGTGAGAACATACACTTCACTGCAAAGATATATATCATGGGGACACCTGTCCCCCCCTTAATTGACTACCTGCTAAAAGAAAAACCTGCTAAAAGAACAGATTTACTGTGCAGTGAGGCAATGAATTTAAGAGGTCTCTGCTGAATAAAAAACTAGTTCCATTGGTTGAGCTGGGCCATGTTCTTGAACAAGTTCAGACATATTAACTGAGCTTTCATGTGCTTTTATGCACCATTTATTTTTGAAAAATCAGGAATTTTCACTGCAACAATTACTTATGCACCAAAGTCATAACATTCATATTGTTGGTATTCACCAAACCTATGCTAAGCAAATTCCAGCAAGGATTATTGTACACACTTTGTACGTACATGCAAAAAGGTGACGGAAATCAGCCCAAGACTAGCAAGTGTAAAGAATTTAATCACGGTATTTCCATTTCCTTTTTTTTTTTTTTAATCAAATCAGGTTATTTTATGTTAGATACAGATTTACCTACGGAACAAGTTTCTGTTCTTGTGATACTTATAATTGCTGATTATATTTACGTATCTAGTTACTTTTCTATCAGCCTAGTACACTGCAAAAGGTATGAGTGAGAGCACATGAAGTAGGACAAAAATCAGATCCTTACGGTGCTGTTTTTTAGAGGGTCACACTAAGGCTCAGGAGCGCACCAGAGTTTTCAGGGAAACAGAAATACCGGTCCTAAATTTTCAGAGCGTATTAGAGTTTTAACCACCTGATTCCCTATTTCATTGAAAAGTGTCACACTGGTGAATATCTTAAGCAGCAGTTAGAAAAGGTAGGCATCAGACACCATTTTCTAGTTAGCAAACCTATACCTTCTCGTGTTATGCTTATTCTGTAACGGCTCTTTTTCTGTTTTATACTACTTTGTTTCTCCTCCTGAAGGAAATTATTTTTCTTTGAGCTGAAAGCGGTCCTCTAAGCACTTTTCTGTCTCAGATGTGAATTTTCCAGATCAAAAGGAACCCTGAGAATGCTGTGATCTTCATTCACGGGGTACGTAATAGAGAAGTAGGAAAAGGGTGTCATAAAACTAGTTACAATACAAAAATATGACTGACCCATCTAAGACTTAGTAATACGGGTTAAAGTTGCTTCCTCTCAAGTGAAAACATGGTTTTTGTGACTCATTCCAGTGACTCACGAATATATGTGTATTTTCACTATGTCTATAAAAATTCTTGTTTTATCCTGTTTTGCCAGAAGCTGGACTTTCCTACTGTGATACTAGCTGCTGGCAGTGGAAGCATCCAAACTTTTGGCATATTCAGCCTTGCAATAAAATCCAGGGTGTTTCCTAGATACAGTATAATTAACTTCAAATGCTATGTTACAATTATGTTCAGGGTGTGACTTAGACAAAACAAAGCACTTCTGAGTGAAGACTCATATGCAATTCTAAATGCACCCTTTTTTGTGTCTAGGTACCATAAATATTTTAGAAAACTATAGATAGCACCAAACCTAGACATTTTAGGTCCCTTAAATTCTGCATCTTAGTTTTACTAAATGAGATGGATTAGTCTTTTTTTTTTTTTAGGTCATTTAAACTCTTGCTGTTTAAAAGATGAGTAAAAACTAGCAAGTCATAGCTGCATTTTGCCTAGTTGTATTAAGATTAAGCATTAAGATTTTTTCAATCTTAGTTTAATTGTGTACAAAGCTGGATAAAATTAACATGGAAGCTCTCTGGTAATCAGAAACAGACATTATAAGTGTTTACGCATACCTGCTTCAAATCCTTTAAAAAGGCTTTCCAGCATTGAAATGGACGTGCTCCCTTCTAGTTTGCAAGAACTACAGCTTCCAAAATAATTTATCATTTCTTTCTTTGTTTCAGTAATACCGGTCAAACAACCTCTAAAATGTGCCACCCGCTTTACGTTTCTTTTCTTTAGGAAGCAAATTCAGTCAACCCATTTTTTTTTTCTTTTCCAGCAACCGGTTGTATCTAGGCTTCTTCCAGTTAAGTTTATCTTTGCCCATCAGTTCATATGACAGACTATCAGGATGTGATCCCATCAGGTTTAAGTGCCACCTCAGCTCTGAAACCATTGACCATTACCCTCACTTCTGAGTACTCCACGCTCAGAAGAAGCCTAATCTGGAAGACAGGCACTGGTCTCCTGTCTACAGCATAGCCACGTTTTGAATGGGCGGCACCAGGGCTCAGGCGTGGACTGTGATCCTGTCATCCAGACCATAATGTACTCAACACAGAGCTCCCTCCTGGGTGAAATGCTTCGTTTTAGAACAATGTATTTAAAGAAAGATGCTTTAATATGCTCCTTTGTCACTACCAGTTGACACACTACACGTAGATCCACATCTCGGCTATGGTCCTTTGCAATCTGCCTTCTAGAAGACACGGACATTCTACTTTTCTGTTGTTCCTTTATTAACCACCTCACATCAGGAAAAGAACAAACACTAGGAAGCATGGATACACCTACTGAAATGGGCACAATTAGAGCTCAGGCATTGTCACGGTAAAGACATTTTTAGTTGTTACAGCCCGGGAAAAAAGTGAACTAAAATGAAAATGTGGGAGCATCCTTAACAACAAGTCATGGATAGGTTTCATTTATGATCCTATTATAATGGCATGATCTCATTACAGACTCTCCCATCAATTTATAAATAGTGAAAAAAATCAATAAATAGTAATTTATTCAATTTTTCATTAAGCCAATGTGTTGGTATAGGAATATGGCAGATCCCCAGGTATTCAAATGCTGCCCATGGTTTGCCCTTCTCTGAGATCCTTTTTCATTGTCACATTTTAAAGTGGTTTCAAAGGAGGAGATCAAATGAAGAGTGAGTGAGGTTTTTAACAAGGCTGTCATTTTTAACTATCGAAACTCTTTTCATTCTTTACAGATACACATAAGTAGAACTGCATTTGTACGTTCAGGTCACAGCATTAAACACAAAAAAGAAAAATACATAATTGCTTGAGACAATATTATTATATTGTACTGACTGGATCGTTAGACAGTGTTCTACAAAAATTTTACAAATTTGAGTCCAAACATATCTTTTAGAGAATATATTTTACAACATTACAGACGAAACTTAATCAAAGCAATACTTTCTCTTAGGTTGGTGAGCAGAGGAGGCATATAGGGAAAGGGAAAGAGAGAAAAAGTTTCTTTAAACAAGTGCATGCAAAGAACTAGAAAGTACTTTGATACTACTTCTTTCCTGAATAAAAATGTGCTCTCTTTTATGGAGGATGAAGCTGTAACTCAGTATCTCTGTGCTTCTGAACGTGTTAATCCTATACAAACGGTGAGTATGGAATAGTACCAACGATGAAATCTTACAACTTTTTCATTTGTTAAGACATGGAATCCTATTTTTAGCATGTGACATGAAAGATAAATTGCTATGAAATACCAAAGAATATAAAAACTAGAAGCCAGAAAATGAGTAGTAGACTTTGAAAATATATTGTATTGTGGGAAATTGACCCAAATGTTCCAGTTTTTGTGAGGGTGCTTGCTCCCCTTCTGACCTTTTTTCCAGATTTGTATGTGGAACTAGAAGGATATATTTCCCCTTTTGGAAATCTCTTTAAGAAGGCCTGTGGACAACATATGTTGGATCAAAAGTTTCAGAACTTTAAGGTCTTTCAAAGCTTTTTTTTTTTTTTGATATTGCGGTTCTTTTCATTACAACTCATTTTGATGATGGTTGGGTGAACTGTTCAGGCGAAAAAAAAAAAAGAACCTGCCCAAAGTTCATTGGTTAAAAAATCTGAACTAAACTGAAACACGTATTTTTAATGGTATTTCTCTGTTTCTGTTTTAGAAGCTCAGAAGCACGAGTGGTTTGTGATTTTTGTGTGTGTGCGTGATTGTATGTTTTTGTGCCTTACACATAAAGGCAATGTTTGACTATGAAATAATTATCTTGAATCTGACACACACTTTTATATCCTGGTCACTAGGCAGAATGTGACTATCCCAAAGCCACAGGAGCTCTTTCTGGATATGAAATGAATTTTTGTATTCTTAGTTTATTCATAATTTTGTACCATTTTTACGCACAGTGTAGTAGCATACGTCTATATACACAGCAAGTAGAAAGTCAAAGATATCAACTATATAAGTATATATTATCTGTGCTTCATAATTTCTGATATTGTAAAATATAGTACCTGAATATTGACACTTATTACAGATTGCTCACTTAGAAGCTTTAGTGTGTCTCTCTCTCAATATATTTATATATACATGCATATAAAATGATATCAGATTCACTGGCAAAGATCCATATTTGTTAAAGATGACAGGGTCAAACTCTGTACCGGGGAGCCAAACATTATATATATAGCCACTAAGGCAATCAACAGAATAAAAAAAATGAGATAGAACAGTAATGATAAAAGTAGTCAAAAAAATAAATGATTGTTATAAGAGTGATCAATTCTTCTTCATATTCCCCAGTGGTGAAAGAAGTAATCAATGTATTTGCATCAGAAAAATATTTAATTCAAATATTATGGAAAGCTTTCTTATTAATAGAATAATATTGGTACAAGTTGCTCAGTGAGGTTGAGAAAGCCCCTGCAATGGTTATTTTTAAGAACATTAGACAAACGTCTGTCAGTAATACTCTGTGTACAACTGATCCCTCACAGAGCAGGGGGATAGATTAGATGACCTCTTAAGGTCCCTTCCAACACAACATCTCTATGAAGTTCTGATTGGAAAAAGCCCAATACAAATATTTATCAGACTTCTTTTCTTGTTCACATAGTTGGTTACTTTATGATTCTATGAAAGAGCAGTGAACTGGAAGGAACTGACAGCAAATGTTTTAATTTGGCAGTTTATGGGGAAAAAAAAATCTTTGCGCTTATTTCGATGTCTGTTACTGGCAGAAAATACAAACAAAAAGCTGCCAAAATCTCATTGAGACAAATTCAACCAAGTAATTCTCCTTCAGTATGAGACATGGGATTGGGTCTACAGCCAATCTCTGAATTCTTTACTTGTGTATTTGACATTACCACCTTGAAAATTTATTTTGATATATGCATACGCAGAGACAGACAGGCAAACTCACACACACACTTTGTTTAAGCAGTCAAACTGAAACAAAATTTGACTAAAATTTTATTGTGCTGGTGCATAAATGTGCAAGGAGTTATAGACAGCACCAGTTACAGAAATCCAGGATAAGGGCAATGGTCATCTCTATTATTAGGTATATTAAGCTACTTCCAGTTTATAGCTAAAACTGCATTCATGCAGAATTATCTGATAGCTGTTACGGTAAGGTGGCATGACACTTACCTCTGAAGTCAGGAACTGCATGTCAAGTGATCACAGAAAAGTTGAAAAATACCAGCCCCTGTTTTGGCTTTTCAGCAGAAACAGTCTGTAGCCAAAGGCTTGGCAGCTTCAGATAGAGGGTGATTTCAACCACCTTATTTCGAACTCTTCTGTGGGTGATTGAGAGTAGAGTCAGAGTGGTAGGCAGCCTGCACGCTCCAAAATGGAAACGTTGGGATTCCTCATTGCCTCACGTGCATCAGGCAGAAGAAAAGCTTTTATCCAATGCACATTTGTAATAGCCAGGAAGAATATTGCCATAGCTACTGCCTGGGATTCTCTGCAACAGTCGGATGAGTGGACTTCCAGCTCCCTTGCGTAAGGTCAAGGACGTTCAAACACCGGTAAGATAAGACTTGAGGATATCACATTTGGTGATACCCAGATGCACTGAAATCCCAAACATAAAACCAATGCAAAAAAAAAAAAAAAAAGAAAAGAAATCCAAAACACAGACCTTTTGGTTCTCTTTTCTAAGTAAATAAATCCAACATTGCCTAGAGAAGAGGTTTTAAAAAATTACAGCTCTTTCAAGCCTCTGTTATTAAGGACTATGATGTCACCGACTGTGGCTGGAAAACAGGTATTTACAGTTGTATTTTTTCCTAAGGCTTTAAGGTGTCAGGAAATGATCCAAGTTACTTAAAGTATTACAATAATGCCTTAATCACTTGCACTCCTCTTCCTACCATCATCATCACCAAAAGCAAAAGTAGGTATAACTCTACTTTCTCCCGAGAATCTCACAAAACTGTTGCAACATACTTATATTATCTATGTATTTCAATCATGTTTTATTGCTTCCTCAGCTTCTTCTTTTAGCATCCTTTTACCTAACTTGTTAGCAAAATTGTAAGTTTATGAACATGCATTTAATTTGCCTTTGAATATCTTCCACTTTTTATTAATACTTTCCACTCCAAAAGTCCTTTTACAGTCATTTATGCCAACAGTTACTTACTTTAAACTTTGAAAGCAGATTATTCTGAGTTCCAAGTATAAAATTATTTGGTATTATAACGTATTTGCACGAAAGAAATGCAACTAAATAAGAATTATCCTTATTATTTGGAATACTAATAACTTTTAGGTCATCTGTTAATCCTTCTTTATTCTACAAAAGACAGTACAATTGTATTTAAAGTATAGCAGTATCAAGTGTATTATTATTATACTGGATGCTAACTGACACAGTCCAGTTAGGCTTTTGACAACTGTTATAATGTACACAAGTAGCTTTGAAATCTCCTCGGAATCCCTTTCTTCTGCAAGCTGTGCCAGGAACAATAAGAATTAAGTATGCTGAAACTGGAATATTTTGGAACAGCACCGGTGTGGGCGTAAGGCAAAAGCAAGAGGTTTTGAACAAATTCCGCACAAGTAGTTTGCATACAAATGAACAATTTGTTCTTGAAAATGTTCTTTCCGTCTTGTTTTACTATTAAGCACAGTCAGGGACAATTGTTGGTACAAATTTTGATGATTATCATGAAAACTTTGGCAGTGAAAACCAATGAAAACATACTGTAGGAGGATGTCATCCCTTCCAACTTTCTGGTCAACATTTAGCAGCAACTGAAAAAATATCAAAAAAAAAAAAATTAACACCCACACTTTTGCACACAATATAGGACAGGACAACAGGATTTTTAGGATCTCACACTTCATACCCTTACTCATATTACTAGTACTGAGTATTATGTGGCAGAACTTGTAGACTCAAACTTTTTGGTAAGCTCCACTAGGTGCCTATGTCTACATGTAGAACAAAGTCTTTAATTTTATGACAAATCTTCAGTATATGACTTCACAGTGCTCCTAGCAATTTCAGATATTTTGGAAATCAGCAATGCCCTCATAGAGAAAATGATTTTTTCTGAGGCTGCAATTTCACCACCACTTATACTAGATTTTTGCACTATCAGGTGTTAATTTGATTTTGTCCAAACGTGGATATGCCATTGCATTACTGCTGAACTGGCCAGAACACGTAATACAGCATTTATATCAGCTTTCTGCTCTTATAGGGGTTTTATGTCAGCTGTAGGAGGAAAAATGATATCTGATCCCACAAAAAGTCAGTGGTACAAACATAAGAGTGATCTTATATCAGATGAGTGCTTTGCATCGCGTGGCAGTCCTATAGCAAGAGCTCTGAAGCAAGATTTACTGTATTGTCAAGCTGTGGCCTGAGGGTTTTAAGCAGCTTGATTAGAAGATTCATACTGTCACATAATAGGATCTGTTGAATGCGATGAAAGGTTAGTATTTCACACAATGATTTGCAAACCTTCAGTTGAAATCCAGTAGGTTTGGGTTTTCTTTTCTTTTCTTTTTTTTTTTCCTTGGGGAAAGTGGGTTGTGTGCATTTTTTGCCTCCAAATTTCAATAGGTCATTTGAAATCAATACCACAGCAACTTCTGCGCAACATGTGGTACATCCATTTCTAAGAAAGCAACAACACACTAACTCATACTTAACTTGTTCCTAGGATGTCTAGAATAAGAATATGAAAAGCTTTATCTTCAAGGGGTACTTTTAGTGAAATAAGAATTATAAATAAGGACAGATTTCTGAATGTTTCATATAAAGAAAATTGAATCTAGGAGCTGTAGTCAGATATCTTCACCCCTTCATGAACGGCATATTTCTGCTTCAAGATAAAAGTGGATCTCAGAAAAGGACATTCAAGTAGGGAAAATAATTTGATGATTCAGTCAGGTCCAGATAAAAAGAGGGTTGTTTCTAATGGGAAAATGCACACTGTCTTTCAGGATTGACTCTTGCCCAGCACTGAATGTTCCTCCAACCCTGATTACTGTGAGATGCTACCAGATTCCTACAGAGGTAACAGACAGTTGTCGCTAAAATCATTAATGTAAAGGAAAAAAATCCTCCGGAGATTTTACCTCTATGGTCTTTTTTATTTTTATTTTTAATTTTCTCCATTTTTTAGTAATGCATTTAGCTGAAGTATCAGGACTGTAATTGAGTCAGTAACTCCCTTTTACTTTCTCCCCTCCCCCACGAAGTAATTTTTTTGAGCAAAAATCTATCACATTTGACAATAATGGGAAATGTGACAACTATCAAGTGGCAGGGTATCAAATCTTTTTTTTCCCTTGCCTATGCTTGATTTTCTCACTCCATTTGCTTTACTTACAATGTAAAATATGTTACATATTTTGGGAGACAAATTCTTTAGAAATATTTATTTGACTTAACAATTACCAACAGTTTTACTGAGTGTATTATTAAGGCCATGTCACAGTACACAGTCTTACATTCAAAAGCAGATCCCCACCGTAGAATGTTGTGTATTTTTTTTTCTGTAAATGAACACCTTCCTGGAAAAAAAATGATTTTTATATAGGGTTTTCCACCATGTTTTGAAGATCTACAGAGTTAGGCATGTTTGGAAGATACAAATCATAGGGCTTCACCACAGTAAACAGTCTTGCTCTGTATGACAACTGTAAGGACAAGAGTACAGAGATATCACCAAATACGAACCAAATAGACGTTCACAGATCAAGCCTTAAACTAAATAGAGGTGCAAATAAGAAACCAACACAGTCTTTAGAAAAGTCAACTGCAGCAGTCTGACTGTCTAATAAGCTGCCTGGCTGGCCAAGAATACCAGAACACCACTAGAAAAAAAAAAAAAAGGAAAAAAAAGGAAAAAAAAGAAAAAAAAATCACACTTCAAAGAATCAGGAGGGTGTCTTCAACAAGTCAGAAATTGGTTTTTGACCTTTCTGACTCACGTAAGCTTTCAGGATTCCCGCCTGTGGTTTCTTTTCTAAATGATTTGATGATAAAAAGATAATATTTTTTCTTCTTTTGAATGGGAGAAACTCCTCCCTTTTTGTATTGGCTATAATACTGCTCAAGCCAGCTCTGTCCAGTATTGCCCTTTCAGGGGCAGAAACCAGCACTCACTGTACTACATTTCTCTGCATTGCATTTCCTACCATATTAACAGCCTGGGTAATAGAAATCTTCACTGTAATTGTGCAAGAATACATAGCTACTGTAAAATTAACATTAAAACGAGTTCGGTTTGGGGTTTTTTTGGGTTTGTTTTTGTTTTTTTTTTTTTTGCATTAGATAAATTCAGCATGAATGATGGATTGTTTTTTAAAGAAATAAGACATGCCATCTAAAATACACCATTGCCTGAAGTTAATCTTTTCAAAAAAGTAAGTTAAAGATTGGGAACTGCCATTTTTCACAGACAGGACAGAGGTCTGATTTCAGAAAGTGCTGTTACTCACGTCCCTTTGAAATGGGCACTCTCAACCTGAAAAATTCCCAAATATTTGGCTATGAAAACCTTGGATTTAGCTTAAAAAAACTTTTTTTTTCTTTAATGCCAAAGGCCAATGAAAGCGAAACTTAGGAAACACCATCCTTGCACTCCGCATTTAATGACACAGAACATGCTAACTAAGCCTTCAAGAAATAACAAGGTATTCTGAGCAAAACCTATGTGGTGCTGAGGTCAGAGGATCTGAATACGCTTAAGATGCTCAACAGCTCACAAGAGTAAACATCTGGAAGTGTCCTGCTATAGAATTAAATTAAAGCATAAATTGGAAAGAAAATGCAAGTAGTAAGGAACACCAGAACTTAGATTCATTTGGAAAAAATGACTGAACAAAAGATTGGAATCTATAACTGAGACAAAACTAGTGGAGGGCTTGTTAAAAACCCCTGAAAGATGCTAAGCATTTTTTTTACACAATCCTCGATTTTTATTGAGATCAAGATAACCTTCTCCCTCAGTTTGTGATCTCCCTGTAAATAATCAAGGAGATTACAACATCTTTCTGGCTTTAACTTTGATCCTGCTGAGAAGCTCTGCAACATTTTCAGCAGGTCATCCAGATAGTACTAGTCATTATGTGTGAGAAGAAGCACCCTTGAAGTAGCATGTATAAGAAATGGAAAACAATTTTGACGGTAGGAGCTTAAAGATCATACACAATATTGCTGAGAGTGTAAAACAAAGAAGTTAGAAAATTTTAAGAAGCTATGAAAACAGAGAGTAAAAAACTCAGTTGTTGATTCTAGAAAGCACTTAGCCCTTTTTTTCTAAAATAACTCCACTGCTTAAACAGTGTAAATAATGTTTCCCTGTACTGTAAAGCTCTATAAATTCTTGTGTTTTGCTAATACTTTTCCCAGAAGAGTGCTGTCTCCTTCTACCTATTGTATCTAAGCGGACCTATGGGGGAAGTTCCTTTCTGTTAGCATTGCCCAGTACATCTCCTGTGATGCAGCCACATATGCATTGGTCTACCCTTCTTCACTTTTCGCATTTGCCCCCTCCCCGAGACTTAGCTTTCTGACCAACAGCTTCACCATAGCCTCTCTCTCTAATTTTTGGTATAGTGGGCTTGCTTATTGTCAAGAAGATTCTGAAAGACAACAGTGGGATATTAGTTCACCCCCGTGTTTTTACTGTGGATCCAAGATTCATCAGGGTCATTCTGGCTACAAAGATTTTCAGGGGGAATTTATTGGCTGGTTGAGACACAAACGCACTTGCCAACCCAAGGAAAGCTAGCACGACCTTGAGAAATGTAAGATGAAGAAAACAAATTTCATAGCTGGACCCTTTTTAACCTCTCTTTTGCAGCATTTTATTTATATTTTATGAAGAGAAGTACAATGGTTTAAAAAGTGAAGAGTGCTTTTGAGGAAATTTTATTTGTTATAGAGAGAATTCATTATGCAAATCTTCAATTTTACTGACAGGAAAAATCAAATACTTCTCTAAACTACAGTGATAGCCTACTGTGTTAACTATTAATAGGAAAAGGCTTAGAGCAGGATGAGCAAACTTTAAACTGAATATGGCCCCATAAGCACATCTCAGAATATTTCAGATATTTAAAATGCCCCCTCCTATTCAGTGTTTATGACTGTGGCATAGTATAGCACAAGTAACTTCAGTGTATTGTGAATAAGACCAAACACAGCTCCCAACATCGTCCACAGAAAAACTCCCACTGACATTACTGAGAGCAGAAGCAGGCAGCCCTAAATTAGTAATAGCTGATGTGTCGTTAGATTTATCTTCTGCAGCCTAGGACCACTTCTATGTGGCATGATTCATTGCAGGTTCAAACATAAATTATGGATCCAGGAGGAACTGGTAGTTAGACATTGCAAGTTGCAATGAGTGGAATTTGTGTTCTGCTTCTTGTTCTTTCTTTTAACTATGGACATCAGGTTAGCAATAAAAATACTGTTTAATTTCCCACTTCCTTGTACATGTTTTATCAGCATCCAGTATTCCCTCCTCCATTTCACAGAAACTTTCCCCCGCCTCTCACCTCCATACTGTAATAACCTAAAATTCAGAAATGAGATTCTCCTTTCCTCAATCTTCCCCGGCGCTCAGTTGCTGAGTTTTGTTACCCAAGTGTTGAATTCAGCCCCAGAGCTGGCCAAGCTCGGTGCAGAGTAAAGTGATTTCCGTGTTACTCGCTATATGACTCACTGTGACAATAATGAAGTGTGGGTTGGTATGGTTTTCAGAGAGCTGACCTTGCATCAAAATCTGTTCTCATTAAGCAAAATTCCCGATGAAATTCAAAGCACAATTAATGACCACAGAATTTTGCCAAAAGCAGTAACCGCTAAACTAAATGAGACAGTGTTGATTATGCAAATAAACAACCACCCTGGAAAGCTTGCCTATTGTCTAAAACAATGCATTTCTATTATTATTTATGTTATGATACTGATCAGAACTGGAGCCTGATTATGCTACATGCTATACAAACACAAATTATAGGATTGCAGTGTCATTTGATACAGGATGCAGTAAGTAGCAAACCATAGAAAATGTCAGGTCTGAGGGAATTTTGTGCATATCCAGTTTACTCATTATCTAAGAATATTTATAGTCATTACAATTTTGTCTTTAGTAATTGAAGGACTGCTTGAAACTGAAAATAGCTAACTCAATCCTGACAATTAAATTAAAAGCTTTGCCATGTGAAAGCTCTCAGTATTTAAAGCATATTTATTTTATTAAGGAAAAGATGAACTTTTTCTTGGCCTGCCAAAGTAAGGCGAGTAACACATTTCAGTGGATTACACTTTCCCAGCAAAGTCTTTAGCAAAGCTAGAAAATCTTGCACAAAACCTTCAATTATTAGTTGTAAATTAGTGCGGCATGCACAATTGGAGATTACAGATACAGTGTCTCAAAAGACGTACCACTATAAAGCAAAAGAACACGCAAGTTTCACCTCAGGAAGAAAGATTTAACTCTTATCAGTTATAAAAAGCCAGTGCAAAAGCCACTTCCCAGTCTCAATCTGCTATCTGTTCTCCTCCCTGGTTTGCATAGCTACCTATTTACTTCTTTTAAAAATAATTTCTGTCTCCTTTGTGTCTAGTAAACAAAAAACGTGAAAGGGTAATGGCTTACTGTATATATAACAGAAACAGTTAAATTGTCTGAGTTCAAACTGCTGTTACATGCACACAGTAATCAGAAAAAAACAATTTAGGAAACTACATTCCTGCAGACGCAGAAAGCTTACATTTCAGTCCCAAGATGAAGTCCACACCAGTGACAGAAACAGACAACCAAGCCTCCAATAAGAAACACAACCCTCGAGTGATACTTATCACAACAGTAGGTTACACAAAAGGATCTTCCATCGGAAGAATAATCATAAAAAATGATAGCTTCCTTTTAAATTCTATGGGCCAGGAGATCAGATCCTTACTGTACACAGTGAGTCCTGTGTTGTTGAAATCTTAAATTTTTTAGCAACACAATGGGCTAGACTGAAATGTTGTAACAGGCCTTGAGCTTTCCTTCTAAAGCATCTGTACGCTATGCCTGGGCTGACTGTGCTACACCCTGGCCAGTGATGGTGAATACCCATCACGCAGTACATTTTTGTTATGAATAGCACTCCAGTATTTTACTCAACAACACAGTACACATAAAAGGCCAGAGAACAGATTGGAGTTTCTCCCAGGAAATATTAGCTTCACACCTTTCTTCATGCCAGGTGTTTTTATCTTTTTGTCAGTGAATATGATGAATGTATTTGGAGCTTAAAGTACTTTTCATTCATCCATTTTCTTTGGGTTCTACAGTCAGAGGCAGCAAGAAGTTGGGGAATTTTATATAGGGGAAAAAATACCCAACAGGAATTAATTTTTCAAAGGATTCACTTTAGTGAATGGCTGTTGTAAATTCATGTCCAGCAAAAACATTACAGTTTATTAATCTGTTATTCTCTATGGATTTGCAACTTAAACCTCAAGGCTTCTTTTCCACTGGATTTTTTGTTTCAGAAAGCCGATGAGATGTTTTGTTTTTTCCTTCTCAGAAAAGGACCACTTTGTTAGCTGTTTTAGGGTAAATTTCCAAAACAATTCATGGAAGGTGCATATACTAACCCAAACAACAAATTTTAATATTAATTCATCAAGATGATGTGCACAAGGAAGCAGAGTATGGAAACACATCTTGAAAGTTCTACCTTTTCCTTCTACATTAGGCACCATTTTGGAAACATAGCCCAGAATACTCTTTCAAAGGAAGGAGACATCATATTCCATATTTTCTCACTTATTAAAAGAATCAAGTTCTAAAGCTTATCAAAAATATAAAAAAAATAACAATGCGTGGCTGCCTTTGCCTGCCATAGGTTACCATTCAACATAAGCAGCATGAACACTGCATTACAACTGACCATTCCCTGAATGATCAATTATCCTATTACTGCATAAAAACAAAATGGAAGTAAATCCAAACAGTATTAGGGTTTCATGTATTTTTACAGAAAACAAAGCTGATACAACTTTCCAAGCTGAAATTCTTGCCAATAATTATACAGTATAATATTGTTTACAACAGGTTCAGTCCTTGCATTGTGCTTGCTTTTCAATGGATTAAGCTAAATGACCAGCCATAAATTAAGTTTTTAAATTCAGTCCCTCAACTTGTTTAGGAAGGACTGGAAAGAATTCCAGGATTTTTCTCTATCGTAATACAGCTTTAACATAGAAGTCTGTTATAAACATTTATGAAAACACATGCTATGGACTGTACTGGCATTCTTTTTGCTAGGTTTATGTTTATATGTGTGGTGGGGAGGGGTATGGGCAAAAAGAAGGCACTGGAAGCATTTTCTGCATGCCTGATCGTTTCCTGCATCTCCTAATTCAGTGCCACTCTCAAGTTCTCTCCAGAGAACTTTGTTGGAGTCCTCAGACAACTACTTTAAAGTCTATGGGTAGCAAATGTGAGTCTTGGAGCATTTTTAGCACTTGTTGACTGAGCACTTTTTCACCGCTTCTGAAATAATATAAACCATGTTATGGATAACTTAAAGTTTCCAAAGTTTTTGCATAAATTACTTCTGATAACACAAAGTTAAAAAGCAAAATGGTGAGGTAAATCTTCCAGTTTTGCAATTATTCAATCTGAAAAAAACTCATCCACAGAGAGAAGAGAGGAATTCTTAGGGAAATGTATAGCTAGGATAACCTCTTCTTCAGCAAATGTCAACAAAGGAAAAGGTTCAATGTCCAGCCCTGGAACAGAAGGGCCAACTTTGCTCTCATGCATACTACTGTAAAGCTGGAGATGGTCCAACCAAACCAAAGTGGAGAGCACCTGATGGTAGGCATATCAAGTTCCAAGTTTTTAGTGGAAACATACATGCATACATTAACACCATCCCAAACCAAACAGTGTATCACGTTATGCAGCAGGTAGTTTTAGTGCTATTTCCCAGTTTGTGCTTTGGACTCTACTTGCAGTGAAATCAAACCTCCAGCTGATGCAGAAGATCTGTTTGCTTTTGCAATAGTGTTTATCTATTTGCTTACAGAATTCTTTCACATGGTCTCTAGACAAGGGAGTTAATACTTTCGACATAATATCACGCTACCTCTTCAGCTGAAATGCTTACTGCTCATGTATTCCTGCTTCATTTCGCATAAACTGACATCATATACTGAAAGAGAAAGAGGGCCAATGTGCTTCTCAGAAATCAAGTAGTCATGACACTTTACCTGCCACTAGCTATGCACATACATACACACGTACACACATACACACATGCACACATACACACACACACACACACACGAAAAAATAGGAAAAACGACTCAGCAATTGCAAGAGTCGCAATTTACCATGGAAGCCTCTACTTAATATTCCGCTTGATCTGCCAAGTTTATAGCCTGGCAAATCTGAATACAAATGTCGATGCAAATGAGGATTCATTATTCTTACATCGTCTTTGTGTTGAAGCTTAATGTAACTTGGTTCCTGTGGTTGCTCAGGGAATGTAGATTGCAAGACAGGAGGAAAAAAAAAAAACCCAACAAAAACCAGAGAAGCAGATAGGGAAGAGAAAAGTAACAGAAATGGAAATAAATGGAAAAAAAATATGCTAAGGTTTCAGACTAGCAAAACATCAAACTAATACATTACATTCTCCCCTTATTTTCCCGTATAAGGTACATTTGCTTACCATTATCAGCAGAGAAGGAGTTAACTAACCAAGACCAGTCTCCACAGAGTCAAAACATAACAATCCTCCTTTTACTGATTATACAATATTGTGCCCATTGTAAAGTCAGTGCCCCATTTATCTGAAAATTTCAACATTCTTTTGTAATTATAGAGCTCATCGGCTGGTAGAACCTGTACATTTAGATCTGTAAGAAGATTATAAATGAATTTAAAACCACCCCACCAGTTCTGCTTCTTTCATTATAAATTACTGCTGAATAATTCAGAAACACGTTAAGAAAACTACAGTACGATTAATAAACTACACAGTGAAAATCACAACAGTTTAAATCATAAATTTATTGTCCCATTTATAGCCCATCACAAGCAAAGGTTGAAAAGCACCAAATTAGAGAAAACATGAAATGTTGCAAAATTATAATTAGATCCTCAATGCCACAGTACATTGTTCTGATGAATCTTTTGTATGGCTAGCTTATGCTTACATATAAATACCTTCTCAGTAAATAAAAATGTACTGTAGGCTTGACTTTTAGAGAAGCTGTAAAGCTTAGCATACGCGATGATCCCAAAGTCAATGCTGTAAGGCTTGCTTCTTCATCCATAAATAAAGCACATTTGCATCCATTCAGTCAAATTAGCTCCATATAAAAAGATGGTTATAATTAGCTCCTCTTTCAGGTTCACGGTTAAAACTCAAGCGTGCCTGCCGTCTTGATTAAATCCACCATCGTCTTCCAATAGCTAGTGCTAATTCTTCCAAGGAAATATTCAGTTGAGGTGTTATTTTATTCTGCACTGCTGTTAGTTGTCTAATTTACGCCAAGTCCCTGCAGTGCTTTCCTTAAGCCATCCTCTTTGTCTTGCCTTTGAAATTTACCAAATCTTACAAGAAATCAATACTTAATTGATTATTCACTTTTCTGCAGCTTCAAACAGCAAGCACGCATAAGATCCTGGAGTAGTCACCCGATTTCCAATGCAGGAGGTTGCTTGGTGGCAGGGATCTGCAAGTATCCAACAGCAGGCATTCCACGGAGCTGTGCAGTGGCGTACAGTGCCAGCATCCAATAAAGAAAACGAAGATACTCTAACGAAGCAGGAAAAGTTCCCATGTGAGACAGATCCATATCAATGCTTTAAATAAAAAGCGGAGGCTCTGGCTTTCGGATACAAGAGCACCATTCTCTTTGCAGCTATCCCTCTGTTTTTTGCTTACCCTTTTCTTCCCATGGCACTGAAGTGGAATATCCAAAGTGCCACCGAACTCAGAGAACTCCACGCCGGAACGGGGGTGAGGCTCGTGCTGTACCTCTGACATAGAATAAGGATGGCAAGCACGTAACATTACGAAATGTAGGACAAATTCAGGCGAGAGAGAGAGAGGGAGAGCAAGAGACAGATGGCGGATCTGGCTAGGAGCCAAAGCCAGTGAAATGAATTACATTGCTGAATAACTGTACACCATTGATTCTGCCACTTGTTGCTGCATGGCAAAAAAGGGCCCTGACGTTGGCAGGAATCTCCTCGCGTGTCACGCATGCCGCAGACAACTTTTCGCACGTAACTCACCGCGCCGGCAACGACACGCTACGGCAGGGAATGTCGTGTGTGTGTGAGTGAGTGTGTGAGTGTGTGTGTGTGTGTTTGTGTGCGTGGGGGAAAGTGCGTGCGTATGCGTGCGGGAGAAAAAGAGAGAAAGCCGGAGTGCGTGTGGGGGGTGTGTGGGTATGTGTCTGCGTGCGTGGTGTGTGTGTCTGTGCGCGCGCGCGCGCGCGTGTGTGGAGGGGAAAACAATCACTGCAATCCAGCCATTTTGTTTAATGAAGAATGGAAGGCTGGCATTCAGAGACGTGGTTATGTGCCGCATATTAATGTGTGCTCTGTAGACATCCTCCCCCTTTTTAAATGAGTGGCACAGGAACGAAGCCCTCTATAGAGCAGCCACCGTGGGAGCAGGAGCTCGCAAGGTAACATATCATCGCTGAACCTACGGACGTGGCACCCGCCGCGCCGCAGAAGAACAAGTTGCTGTCTGACGAGGAGGAAAAGCTGGTCCCACGGTTACGATGTTTGGGTGTTTTCGAAAAGATAGCCAGAGTCGAAGCAGATTGTTCAATAAATGCCTCGTACCCAGGATGAAGGGAGACATTATGGGATGCCCAGGGGGCTTTGGAAATCAAATACAATGTTTGAGTAGCACAATTTGAGGTACATTATAAAAAAGCAATTTGAATTGCCAATGAGGCGACACATATCTGCATGCTAATTAGACCTGTGTCAAGCTTAGTCTGCCGGGTTGTGTTGATGGCTAGGAATGCGCTTGTAACTCTGCTGAGAGATTGTTTCTGCATAAATTATCAGCTTTGTCCTACTGATCATTTTCTGCAAACAAACATGAAATGTAAGATCAAAAGGCAATTCTGAAATTAAAATTATTGATTGATAAAGCCTAGATTTCAGAATCTAATTAGAGGAGGCACAAACAAAAGCTGATATTATTACAGATTGTGCCTGAGCTAGCAGCCAGATTGTGCAAGGCTTGTAATTTATCTTTGTTTATGCAGCCAGGATATTAAAAATGTAATTAAAATGGTAAAATGATCTGATCAGAAATAGCCACCTAGTGGCAAGTATATTATTTTAAATGGATTATAAAAGCATTGATCTGTGCAAATAAAAGGGTTTTTTCATGACAAACATAGCAGATCATTGAAACTTGCTGAGCAATTTGTCTTTTGCTAATAAGTTGTCTTTTGTGTTTTGTTCCATAGATAAGCAACATCATTTATAACCCTCATTTGCACACTAATAAACATTCTGTTATTACAGGTGGTGTTGGGAACATCTTTCATAAATTATGGCATATGAAAACGGAAGAAACAAATAAACCCTTTTCTAGACATGCACTATATACGTTTTGTAAAATTAGAATATTCATCTGACAGCAGCAGGAGAAGTTGCTTATTAGCTCATTCTATTGCTCTGTTTAAGCCATGAAACAGTAGAAACACTATCAATATGTAATTCAGCTTATTGCCTATCCTCGTTACTTAAAAATGCTATACAAAACACAGAGGGCCCAATTTACTAAGTCTGTGCAGATTCAATTACTACATTTCATGGTAATAAAGAGGTCTTTGTGATTTATACATTATTTTTACCCTCATTTGGCACCTTTCTAGAGCTGCCAAGTGGATTAGGTATTTAAAGAACGGACTGTTTAATTGCACACAATAGAGAAATGAGTTTCGAAATTTCTCTGCCATCATGAGCTATGGTCAGTGAAACTGCCAAAGGAAGCTTTGTTGTATGTTAATCAAGCTAGACTACAAAACCCAAACTATAAACAGTTTTTCAAGAAAATATAGTCAGAAGTTTGTAAGTTCATGAGCAGGGCTTAACTCATGTATTTCTTTTTATTTCAGATTTCCACATGAAACCACTATGGAAATACTCAATTCCTTTTTAAGAAATTCACAATTTAGGGTCCTGTCAGCAGCTCTGGGGTCTTTTGTTAGGTGCACTTAAAATGCCAGATTAAATATTAATATGTGGTTAGAGTTGTGCTATTTTGCAAGCCCTGAAACCCTATTAGTAAATCATGATCTGGTGACTGATGCAAGAAATTTCAAGGCACCAAGAGTGCAGATTGCCCATCAATCTGATGGATCACTAATTTTTAGTAAATCAGGCCCTTGGACTTTTAGCTGTAAGCAGATGTATGTTTCATTGTGACGGGAAAAGCAGTCCAACTAACAGAGCAATTTTCTGCACTGAATGTGTACCGTAACAGGCAGAGTTGTTTTGCATAATCAGTAAGTTATTTGAATACAAGTGTTCATTTAACAGGCTGTGCATGAGTGATACTGTTCTTGAAAAAAAACACCTATTTTAAGCTAGACGAGAAAGCTGCATTATTTTTATAGAGTAGTACTAGGATTTCAAAATGGATCCTCAGCATGGTGGAGCTCCAGAAGAATGAATGGAGCCAAAGAAGAATGCCCAGGGGGAAGTGGTGTCACATCTTCCCTGCCCGCCCAAGGAGCTGCATCCCTTCGATAGGCTTCATCACCCACTGATCGTAGGGCGTATACGCAAAGCTTTTAGGTAGGGTGAGGAAGTATCAGGAAGGATCCTAAAGGGTCAGGCAAAGGAAAATGGAACCCAAAAGAAGGGGTAGGAAACAATCTGGGTGAAAACATTGAAAACACTTTTAGGCAATAAGCTACTGCTGTAGAGAATAAAGATCCTCCCTGACATATGGCACGCTTTGATACGTGATTGACTTCCAGCCTTCCTAACCTCTTGAGAAAAAAAACCCCAAACAACCACCCCCAAAACCAAACTACATCCTCTTTATTGGCAATCTTTATTTCATACAGAGGAAATCTTGACTTCTAGTTCCTTGTAATGTGGATTTAAGTAGCTGATTTAGGTATTTAGTAACTATAAAGTGTTTAATATGTACAGATACTAGCATAGCATATATTGCCTCCCATTTCATATCTGTCCTTTTTGCTTTCATAGCTCCTCTCTCGCTCACTTTTTTAGCAGTTGGCTGACACTCGTATGGAAATCACTGTTAGAAAGAGACCTCTCCGCACCTCCTCTGCCAGTGCTGCTTGACCGACACTGAGAAGTACAGGTCTGAAAGACTGATAAGTCTTGCATGTATCCGTATCTCTCTCAGGTCACCCTCTTCAAAACACCTATACACACTGCTTAAAAGAAATCTCCCGAATCTTAATCTCAAATAAAATGCAATTAATAAATTCAAGTTTTCTTCTTTAGCAGAAGCCTACAAATATAAGCCCTTACAATCAATATAGTGAAAGTACAGCACACATTGTACATCTTTTTAAAATAAATAATTGCAGTGTGCAATAATTCAAGGCTTTCCCAAGCTGAGGGACAGTCTAAGAAAGAGAGACGAGGTAGTGTTATTTTTACACCAGGTGGCAATTTTTACTATTTTCAAATACTAAATCATTTCTTTTATTTAAAGAAAGTGATCCAAATCAATAGGCCTTCTGGTATTGACATTGCAAAGTAATATGCAGCAACACCAACCATTCTGAAACATTCCAGCGGGCTTTTAACGTGAGCGGGAGTCTGCTGGGAGCAGCCTCTCTGGCCGAGGCACATGGAGGGTGTTCTAATTTCCACTAAGCCCTGATCAATGGGAATTTATTGCCACTTAGACAAATAGAAGCCCAGACTGTTTGCACAAAACCGAACCGGCTTAAATATATGGCCCACATCAGAAAGATACACAAATATTAAAAGTACAGCAAAATAGTAAAACAATATGTGGATGTCTTTTTAGCCTTCCTTTTCCACAAAGCTAATACTTTGCTACTACATCCTGTGAAAACACAAACGCTGACAGAAGAAAGCTCACATGTATTTAATGGCGTTCCAGAGTAATGTACGTATCATTGTTTCTGAACTGTAGTTCCTATTGTGCTCTGTGTCGTACTCATGTGTTTACCAAATGTCAGAAACCTCCTTTACAGGCTATTAATACTATTGTGGTCCCTCCAACATGCACACAAATACACCCACTCCTCTCACCACACACACTTTCTCAGTGTCCATCAATATGTTACAAAGTCTGCGTTTCATTACCATATCATATGGAGTATTGATTCCCGTTCCAAGCTAAATAATGTTGTTTTTTAAAAGATCTTTTACCCTTTAAGTGGGGTTTGCTAGCCGAACCGCAGACTGGTAACAAAGACGTATTATAATATTTGATACGATATATACTTTGGCAAACACCAAAACCAGTAACTTAGGCAGAAATTTCAATGCTTAATTCAAGTTTTACAAACAGGAAAATTGTGCACAAGATCCAGTTACATACATTCCATGTTAAAAAGGGAAACATTCCTAATAGACCTTTCAACATAATAAGATTCAGGCCTTAGCAGTAAAGAAAATGATTACAAGTTTTATTAGGCTTCAACTAGTTTCCATACCAGATCTAAAAAGTCACCTTGCACCTATATAAAGAGGATTATTTATGTAATTATCTGTACATGTGTCCTCATCAGCCACTGTATACAATCATTTCATGGCATTCAGATTCAGCACAAAAACATCAAGGCCTAAGTACAAATATTATTACTATAATGGGTTTTCATTTCTAGAGGTCATCAGGGGAAGGGATTAATTTTGCTTGCTTTATTGTACACACAGAACAGCACACAGGGTCATATTACAACGCCTCTATCTGGAAAATCACATTCAGCTGTAATGAGAAAGGCATTTCTTAAAACAATTTTACAATTTTGGGTGTATTAGCTGTATTTTATTTCATTTCTGTATTGCTTTCCTTTATGCCTGTTTATTTCAGATATCATTAATTGATTGTTAGTGGTATTTACAATGATGATTTCAGGTGTCTTTTTTGATCTTTGACAACTGCTTGCATTTCCTTTTCAGGATTCCTTTTATCAGTAGCGATACGGAAACATTTTGTATCTGGGTTGCTATAGATGTTTTTTCGGAATTGTATAGAGAACTTAAAATCTGTTAACCATGGCAAAACTACTCCAAATACATTGCATTTCCTTACAGTTTCCTTATATCGTACATAAAATGGTCTCCGGCTAATAACTTACAGACACAGCTTTATTTTACCCTTGCTTCCTCAGAGACCGTCTCGTTATGAGGTATTATTTAAATGAGACAACATCATTGTTACCTATGCTGCATGAAACTGATATTCTGCTACCCAAGGAACTTCATTCTTGCTCACAGCAGATGATGTTGTGATGCAGGTTTTGTATAGGCAGGGTCAGAGGTTGCAGGAAAGCGAACCCAAAAGATCATGTCACACAATGTCCTAATGAGTGTGAAATTAACAGTCCCATTTTAGCTAGCAACAGATGATTTTGCAGTCTATTTTCAACCAGTTTCAAAGCTGTGTGAGTGAAAGTTCAAGAGAGCCAGGACTGGCTGCAGAATCCCAATAGCACAAGCTGAGATAAGAAAAAGAGAAAATAAATTTCTAAATGAAATGTGGAGAGAAGTGAGATGAAAAACAAAACCAGAAATTGAATAGAACCATTGAACAGAGACACAAATACTGGAACTAAAACGAAGAAAAGAAAAAATTTAATGCCTGTAGAATTTCTTACATGCCTTACAGAGATTATTCACTTGCATAGGCAAAACCTGTTCTTCTTTTTCTATTGCTGATAAAACCCAGATTTTGCTCTAATTAGAAAACTTTTTTTCCTTAGGTTTTCTTGGTATTGATAAAAGGAGTAGAGTTTAAACTACTGGAAAAAAAGATTGACCAACCTGAAGAAGTTCCCTGAATATTCCCAGTCTTAACATTAATATTCTTCTGACTTATTTTGTCTTGGCAAAGGAGCTGAGAAGCAGCAGTGTCTGGAGACATTATGATTTCAGAGGCCAAGACTATCCATAAACCTTACAAAAGCACTGGAGAACTGCACAGAGCAATGGCATTATAGTCAAGATAAAACACATGCTTCCTTTGCCTCATGCACGCTCTTTCTGGCTCTGCAGATTGGCAATGAACTCGTTCTCCCAGACACTGTCTTTTTGGAGCGCTGAAGACTATTCTTGGCACTTGAGGAATACATGCGCAAGCATGCTGGCCACTGAAATTATGAGCACAACTGAAGGAATGATATGTCCTTTCCCATTCTAGCAAGGATGTCTCAGGGACTCTGTTGACTCTCATGCATTGAGACTATTTCTCACTCCGGCGAAGATCCATTAAACATACAAATTTTTTTTTTGGCCAGAATATAGCCAAAGAATATTCTCATTGCTATGTGAGTACACATTGTGTGAGAGGTACAGAAACATGTACCTTGGGGGTACCTGCTTTCAGTCATAACTGTAGTTCATTCAGAACTTGCAGGTTGCATATTTGTCCCTACCTTTTTGAGAAAATATATAATAGAAGTACAGTTTGTTGTGGAGCAACACAGGTTTAAGACTGTAAGGTCTTTGTATATTCCTGTGCATAGCATGCATAGGAAGGAAAAGATGATCCTTCTCAAAGAGTTGCCGTCAATGGCTCCATGTCCAAGTGGCGAGCAGTGACAAGTGGTGTTGCTCAGGGGTTGGTACTGGGGCCGGTGCTGTTTAACATCTTTGTTGGTGACATGGATGCTGGGATGGAGTGCACCCTCAGCAAGTTTGCCAACAACACCAAGCTGTGTGGAGCGGTTGACACGCTGGAGGGGAGGGATACCATCCAGTGGGACCTGGACAGGCTCAAGAGATAGGCCTGTGCAAACCTCATGAAGTTCAACAAGGCTAAGTGCAAGGTCCTGCATGTGGGTCGGGCCAATCCCACGCACAAATACAGGCTGGATGGAGAATGGATTGAGAGCAGCCCTGAAGAGAAGGACTTAAGGGTGTTGGTTGATGAGAAACTCAACATGAGTCAACAATGTGTGATCGCAGCCCAGAAGGCCAACCGTATCCTGGGCTGCATCAGAAGCGTGGCTGGCAGGTCAAGGGAGGTGATTCTGCCCCTCTACTCCACTCTTGTGAGACCACACCTGGAATACTGCATCCAGCTCTGGAGCCCTCAGCATAAGAAGGACATGGACTTGTTGGAGTGGGTCCAGAGGAAGACCACAAAGATGATCAGAGGGCTGGAGAACCTCTCCTATGAGGAGAGGCTGAGAGAGTTGGGGTTGTTCAGCCTGGAGAAGAGAAGGCTCCAGGGACACCTTATAGCAGCCTTCCAAAATCTGAAGGGCGCCTACAAGAAAGCTGGAGAGGGACTTTTTACAAAGGCATGTAGTGATAGGATGAGCAGTAATGGTTTCAAACTGGAAGAGGGGAGATTTAGATTGGATATTAGGAAAGAAATTTCACTCTGAGGGTGGTGAGGCACTGGAACAAATTGCCCATGGAAGTTGTGGAGGCCCCAACCCCGGAAGTGTTCAAGGCCAGGTTGGACGGGGCTTTGAGCAACCTGGTCTAGTGGGAGGTGTCCCTGCCTATGGCAGGGGGGTTGGAACTAGATGATCTTTGATGTCCCTTCAAACCTAAACCATTCTATGATTCTATGATAATTGCATTGTGCCTTCATGTAAAACAATGTTAAAGGCCCAAATTGTGCTTAAACTTGCATAGATTAAATCCTGACATGAAAGTAAATTATATTAGCCCATTATAAAGAACCTCAGAAACCCTCCCTTGCTTCTCTATCTAGACATATTTAACATCAAGAGAAGAAACAAATACTGATACACTAGAAATAATTAATAAATGTAACTTTACTGCAGAATATGCGTTTTCCTTTACTGGAGAGTTTATACACAGTCACACATATAAGAATAGAGAGAGCATCCATATGACCCTTACCTTTACTGTTGCTTAAAACGTTGTTTAAAAGTCAAGACAAGTTTCTGAATAAATCAAAATCAAAAACATTTAAGATGCTAGTTGAATCAGAAAAAGAAATATGATACAAAGAAGTGGAATTAGTCCAGAGGTTTTCTTAAATATTTGTCTTTAAATATATCATGTTTTCCAAGCCAAGAGGATTGGATTCCAGTCTTCTGGATACTCAGAAGAGCCACTTCAAATGTGAAAGGTCTGATCTCACTTGAGTCTCTCTTTCTGAGTATAACAGTGTCCTGGCACCTGTCCTCAGCCTCACACTGAGATCCCAGACACCATCACACTAACTCACAGAAGAACACTGTTATGGGCTGGAGGCTACCGGTTCCCCAGTTGTTGATTCTTTTAAGCCAGGACCTTACAATCCCCACTCCAGATGGTTATTATTCTTGGATGGGTTAGTGGAATTGTGTCCTTTCTTAACTAGGAATTCTACACTTATTGGGACTGGAAAGGACATTCCCATGAAGAATTTTTTTTATTTTATGATCAAAACAAGAAAACCAAAAACACCTCCTGATCAGTTTTATCCAAACACGGCCCTATGAAAGGAAGTCTATACAGTGCAAGGCTGAGAGAATATACAAAGACCCAATGCCCCCCAAACTGGTGGTTTAGACTTCATTGTGGCTACCCAGGAGGAGACACCAAGGCCAACTGACACAGACCCCACACCCATACTACTGAACTCTTTCACCCTCCAGAACGTGGTGGCTGCACTCAAAGTGTCTGTTCGAGATTTTCTCTGGCTCACACTAACTCCTGAACTGCATCCAGGAATTAGTCAGCCGAAGGCTAGCTGATGCAGGCCAAAATCATGCTGAGGAACACACTAACACTTTAACAGTAGAAAGGATAGTATTCCAGAGCTCAGGAATGTTCCTAGGCTCTGTTTAATTTTAGGCTATACATTTAGCCAGTAAGTCTTTCCATTAATGAAAGTGAGCTTTGGACTTGGTCCTTAGAGGACCACTGACATTTGAAGGATGGAAGAGGGATACAATCAATTTAAATATGCATTTGCAAATTTACAAAATATTATAAACATGTAAGGTAGTGCATCTATCTTCATCAGACTCTAAAGCTGTAAATACCAGATGTCATTTATAGATTAAATGATTTTCCTAAATCTAATTTTATATTAATACAAACCATTTGTCAATTCAACATGAAGGTTTCTATTTTAAACATTCAAAAGTCATGGAATGCAAATGTTAGGGTTATCCCAGTGATTCATTGCACAAAACATAAATTAAGGTATAAACTGAACAGAAAAATTAATTTGTCTGAGAGGTGTTGAAACAGATCTGCAACTGACCTGCTCATGGCATTTTCACCTCTGCTTGTTTTTTAAGAACCCTCCTTTGGGGGAAAATCCTCTCAAAATCCCACAACTCCAATAGCCTGATCTCCTGCACATGCAAAAATTTAACTGTCAGAGAACAAAAATTCAAATGTGCAAGTGGGCTTTGAGATGTGAATTCAAAAGGAAAACAAAATAAATTCAACCACAGTTCAAGATGGACTTTTTCTGTTCCTGCTTACCTTCAGCAGTGAAGGTTAAAAATCATGGAATGGTTAAACACTCTGCACCTTCACCTTCATTATCACTCAAAGACTGGTCCTTTCAGAAGATCTTCAAAGTAACTAGCAAAGATAACAAGATTGTCAACAAGTATTTAAATAAATTGAAGGAAACCATATCACCCTTTGATAAAAAGAAAGTTTTAAAAAGTAGCAAACACATGGCTGATTCCTTTTTCACGATGCTACAGGAGGATAAGATATCACGGAAGGTAATATTATCAAAACAAACTTGAGCACTTGTATTTGATGCTACTGTTTTCAAATTAGAAACTTTATTATGTCATTAAGTCTTTGATGAGATCTGCAAATCAGAAAATTGTTTAAGAGCAGAGTTTTGCCAGCCTATATTTCTCAGAATCCCTAATTTTGAGCTCCCAAAGGAATTGTCAATACAGCCGGCAATTAAAAAGGAATAACTCAGTTCAAAGTGACCCTTGTCATGTTCAGTCTGCATATTTGGAGCTTGACTAAGGCAACTGAACTGTCAGGCATAAGGCAATGAAGGCCATCTCTGTCTCTGCCCCTGAGGCCATTGTGCAGAGTCAGCTCCATGGAGTTAAGTCTTCTATTTCTCTCTATTCTATGCTAAAGCAATTAAATACAGGAACCCTCCTCACTATCAGGATTTTCCTTTTTCACTAGTCAGCATCAACACTTCAAGAACACACTCTTCTCTTGAGAATGACTCCTGACTTTGAAACTGGCCTAGACTAATTGTTTTTTCCATTTTTAACACAAAGGACTTTTTTACCTTCGTGTGAGTACGGGATAGATACATGCAAGGAGCAATGCTTGCAACAAGCTCCCTAGATAGGATTCAGCTATTTTAGCGCACAGGGGTAGAAGAGTTCTTCTATTATAGCAGCTCCTCGACTTGGATAAGCTATTCTAGCAAAAGGAATCCATATTTTCTGGATTTTGCTAGCATAGTTATGTCAGCAGAAGGAATGCAATACAGTTAAAGATGCAGGACAGAAAGCAGAACAAAAACCAGAGTGACCCTGATAAACACCCATGAGAGAGACCCTCTGAGCTAAGCCTTGACTGCAATAGACTTGGAGTTATGAACAAAATATGCATTTCTTAGTTTTGTCTGTACATGGAAACTTATTTTCAACATTTCTAATTACATTACTTGATGACAGGTATCAAAGTCTGTCACTGAAATCTGGAGTTAAACCTTTTTTTTGTTCTCACCGAAGCTGCAGTTTGAAGAGGTGACTGTGTGTACTTACTGATAAATGGGAAGAACACTCAGGACTGCAATATTTTTCAAAATAAAGCTATATTGCTCCTTTTTAGTATTAGCATATTCCAACATTTGGAGTACTTGCACAGGACTTAGATGTCAGTAATGCGTACATCCAAGACTTAGGGTATTCCGTTGACTTTTTAAAATATGAAGCCAAGCATAACCAGGTTTTCATGGCATAGATGTTTATCCTGTGGGATCTTTCCACAGGTCAAAATATGAAAATCCCCCAACCAAAAACTGAAACATAAAAGCAAGAGACAGGAGGGGCATCTAAATATTTCTGCCTTGAAGAAGAAATGTCTTGTATCACATACCCTCATGTATGATCTATTCACTGCGTATGAAAACCCTTTGATTTTTAAATTCTCTATATTAAAATACAACAGAAGATGCCAATATGAAATGAAGGTCTAAACTACCACCTGCTTTAAAGAGTTTTATAAATACCTTTATATTTTCATTCATGAAAATATCAGAACAGGAGATCATAAAACCTTATTAATATACAATGCTTTGTAGTGCATCTCAAATGACTTTCACAGCAAGAAGCTTGCCCTACCTATATATCCAAGCGTCTGTGGTACTTCTAAGCAGAAGGAAGTATAAAATCAAATCATTCCTACCACATCATTACATAATTTAGTCTCAATTATACCTTGTGAATGATTTTAAATATTCAATTAAGCTGCATTTGAATTTTGCCAAAGATTATTTCGGTTCTTATCACCTTTGGATGCCTGTTCAAAATGCTTACTGCTAAGGCATTAAATGTACCCTCCCATATTGTCACACTGACTGTAGGGTAAATGAGTCTATGATGATTTCTCCCTCCAAGGCTCAGAATATTAAATTAAAATCTAAAAGAAACAACAACATTGTTTTCATATAACCAGGGGCCTCTCCAAACATAAAATATATTAGCATAGTTCCAGACTCACTGAGGAGGAAGTAAGTTGACTTATTCACATAAAAGCTGCAGTGATGTGTTCTTATATTCTGTCAAGCTACAAATCTGAAAATTTGCCTAAAGGCAAATTGGATTTTATCTATCCATAGCATTAATATAAAACAAATCTACATAGCTTTTTATTGATATTACAGTCTGGTTTTCTTACTTCGAAATCTAAACAACCTTTCATCTGACAGCACATAGCAGATTTTTTGTTTCTTGCTTCATCTAGTCTTTAAGTACAACATATTCAGTGGAGTTCTTACCTTTTAAAATGATACCTGCTTCTAATTAACAGCATTTCAACACAAAATTGCTCAAGAGTAACCAGACTGCGTTGTTCCAACCCTTAAGTCATGACTTAAGTATGTATTTCAGTGGAAGGCTTTCTTTTTTTTTGCCCAAGTAAGCACTGAAGAAGTGTTTGGGGTTTGTTTTGAAATTAATAGCTAGCAGTTTTCTTGTTCATTAGGAAAAGCTTTCTTTTTAAAGTTTCCTCCATAAATTATCTGAATCCTTCCCTACCATGGCCAATGAATTAGAACCATGTTGTAACATTGCATCATCTATATAGTTGTAAAATAGATTTAATACAATCAAGAATAAATCATTGACAAATAAATTCAATAAACATGGTCTGAAGACTGAGTCTTGGCGGACATCACAGTCCATTTCAGCCAAGCCAGATTCCTTGCCCTGTACAACAAATCTGTGTGCTCTTCTTGTTAAACAGTCATGAATCTGAGTTAAGTGACTTATCCTCAGGAGCATCATAGTCTTATCTCCTCTAATCAGCATTCTAGAGTCAATCAAATCAAATGCTTCTGTGAAAATTACAAAATACAGTGCCAGTACTCCGATTCTATCCAATGCCTGGTCACTGGCAATATTACTATTAAAATGTCAGATGCCAAAAAATATTCTTGGCACAGTCAGGAAGAAATTAAATTCACAGATCTAAAGACCTGGGTTGAAATTCTGCCAATTAGAGGGACAGGAAGAGAAAAGGCCCAGATATTTTTATTCTCTTACCTACTGATAACTAACTAAAATTAACTGAAATTACTGAAAATCAGCTTAGACATGGCCTTCTGGGAGTTGATTGCAACATCAGGTATCACCCACAGTAAGGTGAAATTCTTCTCATTGATCCTTGCTTTGGCATAACTAAAACCAAGTTCACTCTTTCTCTTTCAGAAAGTGTTTCAACATTCCTGACTGGCTGCCCTGAATGAGAAAGAACATCAATTCTCCTAACAGCTACCAGTTTTTTAGCCATGACTCTACAACAGAAAGGGTGAAGGCAACGCCTTTATCTTTCTCTTGCGCTGAAATCACAATCAAGTAAGTTTCTACTTGGCCAAACTGGGAAGAAAGGAAGGTAGAGATTTTTTTATTCTGCGCTGTAGGGAATAGGCAGATTTTAGCTATAACTGATTAAGAGATTTCCAAATAACTTTTCATAGAATTTTTCATTTTTCTCTGAGTTACAGTTTAGATCTTTTATTTCACATTACAATATATCACCTAGAAAATAATCACGTAAAAATGATCCTTAGTGTGAGGGATTATATGTCTGATAGTTCAACTACAGCTAAAGTGGTCATAGCATCTACAATTCCTAAAGTTGGAAGGCCTGACAAAAAACATGGATTCTACAGTATCCAAAAGAGGTTAAGAAAAATCACATTTATGAGTTACATAAGTAGATTTCAGTAATTTTATTTTGTTAAGTACAAGTATAATGGAAAAATCTACCTCTGTTAAAATGCCTGTCACTGAGAATGGAGGTTAATTTTGTCCCTTTATAGTATTAAAGTGATGCACTTTTAAAATTTATTTTGTTTCCTATTTGGAGAGGTTTTTTAAATCCCCTATCCTGAAAGTAACCAAAACCCTATTCAAGATCATTTTCATTATTAAAAACAACAACAACACGTTATTTTGTTTTTAAAAGAAACAATGACTGCGGTAAAATGTCTGAAAATGTCATCAAAGTTTATCTGAAAGCAGAATGTTCCTCTTCAGCTGTCTGAAAGGTCCTGGAAATCTATACATGACTTCTAAAGATCCACAAAAGAGTAACTAGGAAAATAAGCTTTGGAAAATAAGCTTTAGAAAGTAAACTGCGACCCTCATATGGGATTGAAAAATACAGTAAAAAACTTGCAGATCTATTCCATTATGAGGGGAGGGTAGAAGCCAGACAGGATACCTTAATGCTTAAATGGCAGTAGACATACATTTGAGCAAATAACTTGTGCCCCATCTTGTCAAAAGACTCGAAATTCACTGTAAAATGGTTCACAACTTCACTTATTTTGAGGTTTGCTGTTTGAAGAAAGACTTAGAAATTAGACAACAGACAAAAAGAATGCCAAAATGTTTACTGTTAATTTACTTATTCCTAACATCTCATTTTGCATCCTTCATCACGCACACCTGACATCATACCATGACGTACAAAGCTCTTCTCATTCACTGTGTATGGAGATTGTGTGCCTTGGTCAGTACTGTGAATTCCCCTCCAAGAACAGGGCGTGTAAATTCATTCTTGTCGTTCTACTAAGCAAAAGAATACTTATGTCTTTTTAGCTAGTCTTTAAGCAGTAAAGGGTGGCTGCGGTGTAGGAGCACCTCCGAGCTCTTAGTCTGGATGATCTCTGTTCCACCTTATTTTAGGATGAGATGTGGGAACCTAACGCTGAAGCCTTTCCCCTTCTCTCTGGTTTCAAAGGGAATGAAAATGAGGTGATTAGGCTGGATGGAAAATAACATAAGTTCCCCAGTCTGAACAACAGATCACCAGAAGCCAAGAAAAATTTTGGGCCTTAAAATTTTTAACTCCTTATTCTGGTTTTGTAACATACAGTTGTACGACTGAAAACAAAGGCTAAATAATAGGATTCTCATGTACGAATGTGTTTGATTTGTTATATTAATTATCTAATTAAAAACATTTGGAATCAATGTTTAATGCTCTAAGCTAAGCACATTCACGTTATTTCAGGAATCTGATCTTTAAAAAGTAAACTGAAGAGAAATTTAGCATATATTGGCAAATAGTGAATCAGGAAATGGCCACATCTGCCTGTGAGTTTATCAGATATAAAGGGCCTGCAACAGAAATTCGTGGTATCTTTTTACAGGCTGGTTTATGCTGTAAAATCTGTATTCACACAACTGCACAAGACTGAAAATACATCAATGAATATATTGCTATCTTTAAGTGAGTTTAAACCAAGCTTAAATAAAGTTAGGAAATTATCTGACTAATGGTGAAAATGGAAGATCATAGTATATGTTAACATCTGATTTTCTTTAGATGTAAATCTTGGAAAGAAAATATAATACTTGCTCTCTGACGGTGTGAACTTTCCGACAACAGCTTCTTTGCCAACACCTACTAATTTGAGGAAGGGTAGTCTTGGATCTACAGATAAATTTAGGGTTTTGCCATAGGACTGGAATACAGTATTCCACAGTCACAGTTCCTATGTTTTATATCTCTAAGTCCACTGAACTGAAATGTACATTTTACCGCATCAGCAAAAGAAAATATTTGCAGTTGACTGTATGCAGTAACAAATATTACTATTATTTTCTTAATGTATACTTTCAACCAGATACCACCCTCAGATATGTATCTGCAGCTGAAAATACCTTATGAGAAAGCACAAACTGGATTTTTAATGTTATAGAGTAATGTATTCCACATATCTGAGGCTCAGATACAGCTGTTTGTTGTTTTGTTGGTCTTTTTTTTTTTACATTGGATAATAATCACCAGTACAATGTTCTGTCCATAAAGATCTGTTAAAAATTTACCAGGCTATGATATTCCTTGTCATAGCCTTTCAAGAGAAAGCTCAAATGTTAAAATGCAGCTAGATGCATACCAGCAATATATCACTCTGTTCTAGTAAACACGTATATTTTATTTTATTTTTTAGATTAGTTTCATCTTGAAAATTACAAATTGGATTAGGAGGTTTAATATGATTGGAAAGCAGATTGACAGTCTACTTAGCATTTTTATTAGTCGTGTAGATTATCTATAGGCTATAGATGACCTCAGTCAACTTAACATTCTTTAGGCAGCCAAACACAAGGCAACATCAGCCAATCATAAAAACATGTACTTGATTATTAGGTCTCAAGATGTGTCAAATCAATACACTGTATCACCTTCAAGGCTAGATATAAGAAAGCGCCTGCATCTTTTGTAACTTAGGAGGCTGAAAAAAAATGCTAAAAAGCCCACAGTTTACATACGTTCTGTTTAATACAGGCACCTATATTATTGTCATTTCAGGTTTTTGGTCTAATTATCACAATTTTTACTCTTTGAATTACTTTGAAACCCAAAGCAATATAGGTCATAAATGTATTAAATAACAATTTAAAGCACTGTTACCACCATCTCTTTGTCGTTACTATATACATACCCAGCATTAAGTGGTCTCTTCTGCTTCTGATTGCAATAAGAAATGGTTTAATATAACCAATGTACAGTAATACATCAAAGGACTGTTTGTAATCATGCTTAACTGATGCCATTGCACATTGTGATCTAAAGTTTAAGGGAAAAATATGTAACACAGAGACTGTGGTTATGCTGTACTCACATTATTTAAGTGCAGTACCCACATCAGTAGCAACATAGGGAGGGAATACTTCTTCAAAACTATTCCTTTTCTGCAATTCCTTGCTTCCTGAGCATTTATTAAATCTACATCTGGCCTTTATCACTACCAGGCTATCAACTTCACCCTATTGTCTGTTGACATTTCTATCACATTTACCTTTTTTAGGAAAACAGGAAACCGGGACTCTCAATTCTTTCTCTAATTAGCTCAAGCAAAGGAGTAGAAAGTGTAAAGTGTCATTAACTTCCATGGATCTGGACCCATGCTTAAGGAAGTTACTCAGAGGTAGAATCTACTTACTGTTCTGAAGCAACATAATTCAAAATACAGTTCCTCTACAGGGTAGACAGTATTAAACCTCTCTCTTACAGTTACCAAGACAGAGTGAAGAGACACCAATCCTTCTTTAAGATTACCTTACAGGAAAACTTAATCTTTGCATGCTTCAGCTGCATCTACAGACTGGATCTCAAATGTTTCACCACAAAGAGTGCTTCCACATGACTGCAGTATATTCCCCATGGATGAACTGTAACCTTGAAGCTGCAATAAAGATGAAACAAGACACAGCCGTCCCATACTCATGATCATAATATGAAAGGCTACTCTATCACACCATTAATAACTATGAATTTAGTTTTAGGTGGCTTGTCAGATGTTTCAGTGATTTTCATGTAGATTTTTCCATTTAAGTTACCAGAAGACATTTTTCTGAGTTTGTTAACATTTTTCATTTCTAAAATTAAAATTGATTTGGAGGATAAAATTGTGAACACTCTATTCAGAAAAATACTAGACATCTATATTCTAACCATGCACGAAGTGTTGTTCTGATCAAACTGCTTGAATGAGAAAATGCCTGCCTGATATATCTACATATATCTATATTGATTCATTAGACAGATATTTTCCTCCTGAATTGAGGGACCAAACCAAAGTCACCCGGAAGTATAGTTTAATTAAGCATTACTTGTAAAGGTAGTAAGACCACGTGCAATAATACTTAATTCATTGATGCAGGTTAAAAACTGGCCACACCTTTTCTTCAAAAGAACCTTATTCAGGACTTGAAATAATATTTTGAAAATATTTCTTTATTTTCAGTCAATCTTATTCCTTCCTCATGGATTCTCACTAGTAGAAGGAAGAATCCGTAATATTCAGAAACTTTTTTAATACCTGTGCACAAAAGACCTTTAGACACTGAAGTTCCAGCATGTTTGATACCCCAGCCAGACATTTTTGGAATTTGTTTGTTTGTTTTATGGAACTCTACCTGAATTCCAGTGTTTTCTGCTTAAGTCATTCAGTTATCCCTTTTGTAACAATGCTGGAACTGAGGTCGCTTCATATGTAATGTGTTACACTTTGAAAATCCTATGCGAGTCAACTTTAATTTTTTTCTGCTTGTTTGATATATAGATTCTCAAACTTTAAAATATCATAACTGTTATTCCTAACAGAATTAACTGTTATTCTGAATAGAAATACATGTTACGATGCAACATGGTGTTTGGGAACTTTTCTCCACCTCCTGCTTAATTAAGTCCCGTAACTCCTAATTAACACTTCCTAAAGCTTTAGTTTGTCTAAGGTAGTAAGCCCTAGAATTTCAAGGGTAATAGGTGCTATGCTAATTGAATGGATAGTTACAAATGAGTTGCTAAGGGATTAGCCCAAGAAAAGTGCAATACATTTAGGAAGGTTTTGAGGTGGCTTCCTATACAGAAAGATCCAAAGAATCTTAACTGACTAGAAACTGAAAATCAAGCAAAAATGAACTCCTTTACACCTGACTCTGCACCTGAGGTGTATCTCTTCATCCTTCCATCTCACTGAACTTTGCTGGAAAAACAAACACGTATGCTGTAATTAACTAGATTTACAAACATGAGGTTTAACTTCTGCAACCTTTAGTGAATCTTGTTACCTGATTTACTCTGGCTAAGGCTAAAGAAAAGTCAGATATGAGAGGCTAGAACTTTCTTTCCTCTGCTGAATACGGATTTCTGCTAACCAGCCAGCCTCTTCTTTCTTACAAGTCTTAATATAATTTCTCTTTGTCCCTTGCTACCGGCAAGTGTGTACATGTGTGTGTGTATACACTGAAAGGGATTTTTTTATCAGAGAGACACTGAAGTACAAGCTGCCATGTTGGATGGGGCAGTTCATTAGTAATGTCTCAGCATACCTTTCAAGCATCCTACAGAAATGCACTGAAGCTCATGGCATAGCAAGAATTGTCTAGTGCATAGATCTAAGGGTCTCCATTCCCCCTGGAAACATCTTACTGTATTGAAGATCACTACAGTTATTGAATTACTGGTGAATTTCTTAAAACAAATCCCTGGGTCACCACATGGCCATATATAATATTTCAGACTTTTTTACTTCCTTGTCCTTGAGGTCTCCTGATTAACATTCTATTGGATATCTGAATTAGCGCCTTGGGTTCAGGCTTCCTTATGTAGCATTCTATGAAAAGATATTATACGAATGGCCTTGTTAGAAATCTAAATTCCACATCCCTTGCACTGTCACCTTTGGTTTTCTCCTCAGACTTCTTCACGATACTTCAAATTCACTGATTTTGTGTTTGAATATAAGTGTGTTGCACTAATACACTATTGCAAACTACTTTAGTGTACTTGGAAGTGAACTCATTGCTTTTGGTGACCTACATAATAGTTTGTACTGCCTGTATCCCATTCCCCCTTCTTCCTGGTGCTGTTGATAACAAAGTCAGTTAGACAAGGAATGACGTTAGTTTGGCCTGACCGGTGTTTTGTGAGACAACTTATTTTCTCTGGTGAGTTCCTACCTTAGGTTTCTTCTTCCAGCAATTTAGTTTCTGGTCACTGACCCCAGTTTATTTATTTTTAGTGAGAAAGCCACAATAAGGTCTCCCGGAAACCTTTTCTTCTGCAGGCTAAACAACCTCAACTCTGCCTTTCTTCATAGGAGTGGTGTTCCAGCACTCTGATCTTTTTTGTGGCCCTCCTCTGGACTTGCTTTAAAAGATCAACATTTTTTTTTGCACTGAGGTGTCTACAGCAGGATGGAGTACTCCAGGCGGGGTCTCATGAGAGTGGGGTAGAGAGGGAAAATCACCTCCCTCAACTTGCTGGCCACTCTTCTTTTTGTGCAGCCCAGAACATGACTGGATTTCTGGGCTGCAAGTGCACAGTGCTGATTCATGTCCAATTTTTCAACTACCATTCTCTGCAGGGCTGCTCTCGATCCATTCATCCCCTAGTCTGTACTGATACTTGTGATTGTCCCAACCCAGGTGCAAGACCTTACACTTGGCTTTGTTGGACTTCATGAAGTTCACCTGGGCCCACTTCTCAAGCCTGTCAAGGTCCCTCTGGATGACATCCCTTCCCTCAAGCATATCAAATGCACTACACAGCTTGGTGTCATCCACAAACTGAGGCATCTGAAGATAATGGTACAGTAGGATTAACAATGAAGAAAGATCTCCCCTTGAAGATACTGTATGACCTAAGATGAATACTGTTGGGAAGAAATGAACTGTTTTCTCACTATGTTCTTATCACTCGCAGTCTGTCCCATAAGCCCCTGGGAGCCCCACAAATTTTCACACATACCTCCTGTTTCTTTCATACTTAAATAATACATCATTTGGGTTTTAGTCTCAGGATATATGACTTTTTTTGTCTTCTTGGCTCTCTCATTCTATTTTAAAAGTTTGTCTGACACAATTTATGATTCTTTCTACTGGGTTCACAAAGATAGGATTTCCAGCTTGGCTCAAGTAATCTTGCAGATTTTGCCATTTAGAAATACTGACTTTTATCTTACATTTTCTGCTGAAGTAAGTTATGCTCTCCATAATTCTGTTATAACACAGTCAACATATGTCTATCCTGAGTCAAAATTTAATTTTCCCCATGTTTGATATTAGAGTCATTTTGACTAGTTATGTTATTAAAAGAAACAACAAAAACCCAATGAAAAATCTTTTCTGTAATTTGATGTCACAGTACTTGTTTTTGATTTGAGTCTTATTCCTGCAATTTTGAAATAATTTATATTGTGGTCACTTCTGCTTAGTGGCAATGTTTTCAAACAATTCCTGTATATTATCACTTCCGATTTACTCCTCCTGTGTGCTTTTAGAATTCATAACCCTAGAAAGAAATGCTTTAAGGGATCACACATCTTTAAACCTGGATTTTTGAGGCACTGTACTGGTTTAAGTGAATCAGAGCATTATTACTATTTAATTATCAGAAATAGTGATTAATAGTAACATCAAATTAGTAACATCTTTGATCTTCTTTTTTGCTAAGCATTCAATACTGTTTTCCTAACAATAAAGTCAGTGATGCAATACAACTTGCTTACTTTTTTTTGGTGAACTAAGTTTAAATATACAGATTTTCATCATTGGAACTCCCTTCACCAGCACCTTTTCTTGCCTTATATTTTATGCAGTATTTTGGGAACAAGACTTTCTTTCTTTTTTCTGATTTCTGTCAACTGCACAGCATAATTTGTTCTGCCATGATGTTCCAGTGACCATTGTAATTCATAATCGTTATTATGTGTGCTACCTTCCATTTTTTGGTTCTTTGTTTCCCACTATACCACATTTCAGGTCACCTTTTTATTTTATTATTTATTTATTGCCTATACGGAGAGCAATAAATAAAGCCTCTACCCCTCATCTCTGAAACATTCTGCCTGATTCTGGGTTGGAACCCACACTTTACACTCGTGCAGTTGGAAATACCCCCTTAATTTTATTAAGAAAGCTCTCGTCTCTTCAGCCTTGATCATAAATATTACACCTGCATCAGTCTCTAATAGTGTCTCTCTCTGGCAGAAGGGAATACTTTAGAATGCCTTCCTATTACTTTGCATACTTTTAAATTCATTTTTATGGTTTTCCTAACAAAGGCAAATGCAAACTTTTATTACTTGAAGATATTATTTCAGCATGGATGATGGTATGCTTATAGGGAGATAGATTTATAATCTGCAAAAATAACAGTGTCATTACTATTCTATAGTAAGCATAAGAAATGCTAAAATGGGTTCAGGAGTTTCTTCTAATTAAAAAGAAATTTAGCATCAGTTGCTTTATGGCTAGGTTTTAAAGTATTCTGGGATCCAAGTATTACGGATGGAGAACAAAATGCATTTTAAAGTGTTATTCAACATAAGATCCCTTTATTACTGAGGTTTAACATTTGAAATGCAGTTTTTGGCTGATAGAAAGAGACACTGTAGAAGCCAAGTGGCTTCGAATGGATTTCAGATAGGCAGAGGCCAAAATCCTCCATGAGTTGCTACAGATATTAAAAAGTTTCTCAAGCAGCTGCTTTGTTTATAGCTCTCAGGCACTTTATCATGTTGTTGGTTTTTTAATGTACAATAATTTCTGAGCGTATTTATCATTCAGTGTGGGAAAATAAGCAAGCACAGACTGTGATGTAGGAAGAAGGATATGGAGTAAACTAAGAATTTCCACCTATCATCTCAACTTCACAGTGAACTGAATGGACACTACATAAGCAAGCAATGTTGTTTGAAAGTCCTATTAATATTTGAGAAGTCTTAGGAATTAATGAATTCTCTTACGGTGAGTGTCAACTTTCTTTGTTTTGCAGTAGTGATACATATAACCACTACGCTGAGGGTTTTGCTGGGAGTGTTTAAATGCTGAGGAGGGACTTTTCAAAAGGTACATGCAAAAAACCCTCAGAAAGCCTCTCCCTTTTGCTTGTTGCTTTCTCATGTTCTTTTTTTTATGAGGATTGAAAAACATCTAAATATTCTCTTAATTAAATTGATTAACCTTTTTTAAAAAACAGTTTTATTCATTTTACCACAACCTCACATCAGCAAATCTTATTAAATAGCAAGTTTTTGATAAGTCAAATTATTTTTGTTAAAAATATTTTTTTATGTTAGGTACTGTGAGTAACACTTACTATTTAGGCATAGACATTTTTATTAATACATGCTGGGGCAGTTCTACTTGGTTTAAAAATACAGTTGAGGTTTTTTGTTCCACCACTGTTAAAAGAAACTTGAAATCAATTTTATTCTATGTGGAAAATGTATATCCCTTGACATTTAACTTAAGACATAGCCAGTAAGTTCACATTCATGTGACAGCACAGTTCAAATTGATGAAAACAATGTATTCCTTGTGTCATTGTAAATTTGATAAAAATCTGAGCATAATAAACAAAAAATGGGGAGGTGTGTTCCTGCAAGCACTAACAAAGGTTTACTGTTCTGTTTTTCAAGAAAGAGGGGGTTTTTTTAGTCAATTAATGGAATTCTAATATTTTTACTGTCTAAGTTGCTATTAGTGTTTAAGGGTGTGAAAAAAACAAAACCAAATAAAAAACATTTCAGAAGGAAACGAACCATGGATATTTCAGTCTGATATATTTATAACACCTGTGCTATGCCAGTACATCTTGTAAATTGGAATAGATCAGTAAACAAATGCAAAAAAGCAAAAGGGTGTTCATTTGAAGTACTTAATACAAACAAGTAACCTAATTTTGAGGTACATTGTGCAACTATGGCTTAATGTAGGCAACAGCAGCTATGGGCATTCTATGGCTTTGATGATCAAGACACATGAAACCACAAAACAAGACAGAACAACAAGTTTTACATGAAAAATAAAAAGGAATAACAGAAATAATTCAGCATGAAACTGGAGATTTTAACAGCACAGAATATCGTCCCATTTTTCACAATGAGCACTATTTAAAAATTCCACCTGTAGGCCAAATCACTCTCCTATGATCCTGTTAGGTTTGACTCTCGAACATTACTTTAGGATTTTGCTTAGAACAAAAGAATAAAAGCCATTTTAATCAACTCTTCTTCTTTTTAATCAGTGCAACATGCGTTTCATGAACAATTTATGGCACTCGACAAAAACATGGGATTTCTTTCAGATTTACAAAAAAACAAAAGAAAAAAGTATCCTAAAAGAGAACACCATCACTATGGATAGAAAACAGGCAGAATATGGTAGGATATGAGCAGGCATAATTGCATGCTTTGATATTTATGATGAAAGACTTGAGCTGAAAGAAAAATGACAAAAATGCTATCTTAGCCTTTTATGAAACAAAGAAAACCTGAAGGTCGTGCAATAGTAATTTTCATCATTCCTTCCAAAGCCTTGGCAAGCTTTGAAAATTCATATGTAATAGCAGCTAGCTTTTCTAAGTGAAAGTGCTTTGAAATCATCTTGGGATATACAGTATATAAAAGAAACCTTCATTTTTCAACTGCAACGAAAGCAAAATTATATTTCAGAACATTAAGCTGACTATTTTAAATTATGTTGTCTTAGCTGTAGAAAAATATTTTATTACATTGTACAATTAATTTTCTTAAACTCAGAATGTTCTGCTGTATATATTAATTTTAAAAGAAATTACCTCTGTAAATTAGGAAAAAAGCTTTTAAAATTTACAATTTATTCACTAAAATACAGCAAAACATGTCTGGCAAAATCCACTGACAAGCACAAGAAATGCAAGCTAAGAATACAGAATAAAAAAGGATGTTTACTGTGAGATTTCTACAGCTGCATAGCATGCTGAATTTCATTTCAATACAAATTCTTCTATGTACAAAGTAAATAGTTAAATTTAAAGATACCTACAATCTCAACTTTAAGAACACTCAAATTGTCTTTAAAGTAGAAGCATATTCTACCTAATAATATTCATTTCTCATCTCCTGAATGGGTGGGATTTATTTTACCAATAAATTGTTCTCTATGAGTTTCTGCATTTGCTTGGACTATTGGGTCTTTATTCTGCTCATCCCTGAAATAGAGGTTGAACACTTTTTTAAGCTGTAATTTGACCTCAATGCCTGCTTCCTCCAATTGAGACTGAATCCACAGCAGTAGGAGAAAATATGAAAAAATAACCATCTCAGGAAGAAAAAAATCCAACAGTTGGAAACTATTCCAAACTCCAGAGAAAAAGTAGTATCTCAATGGAAAAGTAAAAGGAAAGCTAGCCAAACTTCTGATTTTCCTTCAGTATTACCCATTCTGCAACAATTTCCTTTTTTTCCCCCGTTTTTTTTTCTTAGTGGTGTTTTAGGAAGTTTACTTCTTAAGAAAATGGAAAGGTACAAACATTGCATTTAATAACCCAAACAAATTAATCATCCTGTTGCCTTTTCTGGCAAAGTCAGAAGAAAATGTGTTATTTCAAATAAAATATTTTTTAGAGGTGACAAAAGCAAAGTAGAAGGCTTTAGACAAAAGCATAGTAGAAGGCTTTATCACATCTGTTTTGTTGTTTTTCTGTTGGGTTTTTCTTTTTAAGACTCTTTATATGTTCCCCTCTAGACTATAATTTTTTTTGCAGTCCTGCATTGTGTAGCATCCAAAAGCTTCTTTACCTCTCCAGTATTTCCTGGCCATATGGATGAATAGCGTTTAGTTTTAAGACGCTCACTTTTATACTTTTTTCCTTTGATGTAATTTAGCCTTTCAGAACTGAGAGGCCGCGTATTAGAAGTTATCTGTTGTACTTAATTAATGTTAGGCACAAACCCACGCTGTGCTTGGCTGGGTACAATTGCACAATTGGATGTGCAGGATGAACAATAAAGTGCAGCTGAGATCCTTGGGCTAAACCACCAAGAAAGAATGTTTGCTAGTGAAGAATGCAGGGAATGCTGCAAAAATGTGGTTTAAAAATAGGGCCTGTGATGGCATTCTGTGGATTTTAAGGTTCAGAGGGGTGAAACAATTAGTTAGGTTCAGCACCTAAAGACAGTGAGACTTAGATCCAAATGATTGCCTTGGAAATACTACATTTAGATTACTAGAAGTGTGGTCAGAAACAAAGAACTATTTGTTGATCGGTTTTAGAACTGTGATTTTAGGTATGTAAAACAAAAAAAATGAGGAGTCTAACAGTCTTTCAAGGAGAAAAAACAGTACATGAAGATATCCAACGCTCTTGATGACAATAAATATAGAGCCTGACAGTATTAGAAAGTTGAGACAAGTCTCTGCACCCAGAGACTGGAAAAGGTACTTAAACATCAATTCAGTGGCACAGGTGGCTAAGACTTGCTCTTTTGAGTCTGAAGGGACCACGTTTTAATTTTCAGCATCTACAGGAGAATTTTAGGTTTTGACCACCTTCTGGAAGACAAAGGTTTCTTGGCAGCTGTGGACGTGTGACTTCTGCCGTTACCTTGTTTATCTTTTCTTGTCACTGTTGTACTCAGAAGAAGAAGGAGCAGCTGCCCTTAAGAATCAGCCTGCCTCCTTTGTCTTTTCATTCTCAGAGTTTTCTGTCAATTTAGACTTTTCAGACGAAGTCATATCATTATGATTATGCAACCTTTAACCCTTCAGAAAGTATTATTTCTTCAAAAAACAACACCGACACGCTGTTAAAAAGCTTAACTTATAAATGCATGATTAGGAATCGAGAGAATTTGTTACCCTTATCACTGTTAATGAATACTTCTATTAGTGCTATTATTACCATTTATAGTGGTAGTTATGTTTATTCCTATATTGGTGGTACCCAGAGTTTACAAGATAATACTCCATTGTATTAGAAACTGTATAAATATACCAGTACTCTGAAGAGCTTATCGGTGAGATACAAGACTACTAACATCAAGTGGCTACAATAAATGGACTGGAGGAACACTGGGAAGTGAATAGATGTCATTTAAATGTCTCTCCCAATACAGAGCTCCTGAACTGTCCTCTGGAGGCAGCTATTTCTCTTCATTGGTCACATTACATCACAGGAGTTTTTACTATGTCACTCCTAACCACTGACATCATAGTAGAATAAAACCTTACAGAGGGGTATGTAAGAATGTAATATTTCTACTAACATAAAACTTTATTGCTTGAATATATTCTCTGAATATATTCAATACTTATATGACTATCATAATATTCTGTGTTTCTGTGTCTGCTAATATGGATCCCATGGCACAAGTTGTTTCTGATAAATAAAGACTTTTTTTTTTCAGCTTTTACTGGATGGAACTGGCCCTGTCCTTGCTCTGCTGTTCTTTTTGCTCTGCTAGGGAAAAGCTGCTAGGTACTTCTTTGGATACTTAACTGCCATAACCATCTTCTGTGTAAACTCACTTCAGTTCCCAACTGTGATGTCCATCTCCTACTGCTGTGCACAAGCTGGGGGGCCACTGTGGAAAGTCTGGTCTGTCAACCACTGTCTAACCTTCCATTGGAGTTTACTACAGTCCACGATCAAAAATGAGCCACAGATTGAATGAGACACAGTTAGGTATTCTGCATTCTCCATCTTCCATCCATTGAAACTGTGCTGAAGCATCTCTTCTGTCCAAATATTTTTAAGTTCAGGAGATTATAACATCTAGAGTATTGCTTCTTTTCATTAAAAGAATCTTTTAAATTACTGAAAATTACCAAAACTTAATTGGACTGAAGATTGGTCCACTGCATCATTGGCTCACTGTGACACTGATCTTACTTTTAGCAGTTTTTTAAATTATATATGTATTAAATACTTAAATGGGATCTCCTGGAACCTTCCAAAAACCTCAGGCATCATGGGTTTGGAAGATAAACTTAAGGGGTCATCCTGTCTACACTTTCAGCTGCCCAAATATTTTAAATGATCTATTACTTGTTCTCTGAAGAAAATATTCCTTGTCCCTTGACACAGGAAGTCTGTCCAGTGTACTTTGCCATGGTGAAATACTTTCTGTAACAGTCAGTGAAAGCTCTTGTAAATTTTTAGAAATAGGTTACACCAACGTATCATCACCTTTAACTGATATAAATGGGTCTATGCCATATGATTGCATTATTTCAGCCAGCTTTACCTGCAAATAGCTACAAGAGGAGTGGTGAAAACTAAGTGTAAAAGAGCTCTTGGAATAGAACAGAGTTGCTTGGTCAAGGTTTTTGGTCAAAATTATATATAGATGTGATGAGTTTAAATTTGTAAATCTAGCCTAAAATGCTGAGAGGTTCTTCAAAACGACTAATGGAGTCCAGAAATTACACAGGGGGAAACTGAAGCTAAAGTTCCCATTGTGGTCCTGAGCTAAACAGGACATAATACCTCATTGATGGCAGAAGCATTGTGTATATAGATGGGATAGGCAGTATCAGCCTACTATGGGAATTTAGAATTCTTAAGGCTTTTACCTGTATGTCAAATTTTCTTGAAATTGGTTGAAGACTTCAAAAGTTATCAGCATCATTGACAGATACACAGGCAATTTGATCATAATAAACTTATGTTAGATTAAAAAATGGGGATCAAGCTTCACAAAGCTTAGTTGGACCAATATACAATGGTATAAAATACTAGTGATTTTTTTTAAATCATATTTCTCAGATTTTGGTTTTCATTAAGAAAATACAGCCTCAAAATGTGAGCTGAATGTAAGCAATAAAAGAATCTGGGGAGATCTTGAAACAGCAGCTCTGGGTGGTGTAAGCTGTCCCATTTTGCTCTTTGGAAAGGAGACATGTAATCGTCTGAGACTACAGGATAAATCATTATCACAGGTAAAGAGGAATGGAGAGAAAAAGAGATGCGGGAGGGAATTGACTTCACCTAAACACTGGCAAATCTTGGACACACAAGAGGAATGAAATAATATTCTATCATTTTTCAAAGACTTCTATTTAACAAATCACCATAAAGAAATAATTACGTGTAGGAACTGCTCTTCCTAAGCTTTGGTTGTTTCTGTCAGGGTTGAACTAGAAACTAATAGACACTTCAGCTTCTCTGGGTTTCTGGAGAACCCAATATGGCTGACAGAGGGCCTGCAGAATAGCCGTCTTATGGCATAGAGGATGCTGGCAATAAAATTATCACTTAGGATTTATCCTAAATAAGTTTATGATGAATGACCTGAGGTTACCTTAGCCACCCTTTATATTCAATGAAAAGAAATAAGCATCTCCAAAGGGCAGTTCAGTTCACCTAAGACTCAAACACTCTGAAGGTGCTTATCTCCCTCCATTGATTACTTCTATGCCTAGTGTGAGTAGGGTACTAATTTAGTAACCACAGTTAGGTGAATACAATTAGGTCTTAATCTCCTGTTTAAAAGAATTTTTTCCCTCTAAGTGCATTGATACAAACACTACTATTCTTGGGGAAATAAAAACTTACGTGGTTCATTTTATTGAGTATGTCTGTGTTACTTTTAGAGGCATCCAAAGAAAAGGACATACCTATTTTGTTACCATCTGGGAAAACTTGAATCTTGAATTAAATATTTCAAAAAGGGGTGATTAAGTTAAATATTTGACTTGGTTTAGAGCTTGTTTCAAACACTACATAACTATTACACAATTATGATCCCACAGGGTCTAAAGGGAGACCAAATAACTCCCCGTAATTTTTCAAATCAGAGACTATTCACAAGGTGGGGGTGGGAAGAGGAAGCCTGTGGAGAGAGCTAAGAAAAAGAAATCCAACATTAGTTTTAAAAAGAAGAACTTTTCTGGTTTACAAAGAGAGAGAACAAATAATTTGAAAAGGTTGATAGATACAGTATAATTATTATAAAGACCCATCTTTTGCTATTAATCAGCTTCTTGGTCAAAAAGCCCAACAACAACAGAACAAAGCAAAATCAAAATAAAACCAGTCAGACGTCCTTTTCAGCATTAAAAAAAAAAAAAAGGAAAAAAGAAAAAAAGGTAGCACTGCTGAGAATTCTTGGTTGTTTACAAACTCAACATTCAAATGTTTTCATCAAAAGCTTATTTCAGACAGCAAATGAAGTAATCTTTTTGGAAAGTAATAGGATTTTATTCTCATGAGATTCCCCCACAGAGAAGTGGCCACTTCCTTAAATCAGTCAGTCAGGTATGATGATACCTCAAATCCCAACTGCTTGAAGCAAATAAATAATAAATGAAGATGGTATTTGAGTCTGAAAAATCATCCGTGAGGTCGAGATCCTTCCTTTTGGTGAACTCTGTAAGGTGTGTAGTGTGGAAGCAGAAGCAAAAGGTTAGGAGCTTGACCACGCACTGCACTTCGGCTTGTAAGCTCAAAAGTGGCTACTCACCATGAAACCAACACATCATTGAAGGCTGGGTTTTTTGTATTTCTTTCTTTTTTTTTTTTATCCTTCATTCCTTATAGTCTAAGGTTTGCTTTCACTCCAGGGGAGTAGAGAGTCAGAAAATGCAGGAAAGAAAAGTTAGCATTCTTTCTGAGCACAAACCTGCTGCTAAGCTGGTATTTTGTATTGATTTTTCCTGAAGCCTGTAATCTTGAAAGCTTGTAACAGAGGATGAGGTAAATATCATTTTATTTGCTCAAATAGGTTTAGATTAGATTGAGATGAAAAACTAGGGACAGGCCAAATTAGGACTGAAAGCAGCAATTACAGATTATTGTTTCCAGCAGTAACTAGAATAGGTTATTTCACTGATAAAAAGGCTTGCTGAAAGAAAGAATAGGTGATTTTCCTTAGAGCCTTAAAATAATATCAAGAAAAGAATAGACAAGGAAAATATAAACAGAAATTCATAACAAATTTATTGTGTTGCATGTTAAAAAAGTCAGGCTACCTGTAGAGTAAATTAGCATGTGAATTATTGAACTTGCTTAAAATTCACAGCTTAACAATATATCCTCAGAATACATACTTCTGAATATATACAATATGGGTGCTTAGCAAACCAGTAATATACTTTTCATTGTGTACATTTTTTCTCATCTTGTTGAAAAACAAAGCATACCATTCAGCCTGAAGGATAATAATAAAAATCAGCTCTTAAAAGTAATTCCTTCGATAAAATAGTTTCTGAGGGGGAAAAAAAAATGTGTACAAAAGCGTTCAAATGATACTGACAATAAGGCATGGAATTTAAAAGGCTTAACCATGTCTTATCTTAGAGTCTGTTTTATTTCTTCATCTTCTGAGCACTTCAAACATATGAGCTGTTATTCCATCTTTAGATCAGTAACTTTGAATTGTTCTACCTGTCATTCTGCAGTGACTAGCACAGCTAGATGTCATACAATGATTGTTTGCACTTTCATTCTTTCACATTAAATGGCAATCATCCGGTCCTTTTGATTTGTTTCTTTTATTTAGCCCTGAAGTTTTTACACTAGAATCTCATTAAAGCTGAACTAGTGTACTCCTGTCAAAAAACTAATGGAAAAAAGTTTAAAAGAGAAATGTTTCACCTATATTGTCACTTACTGGTGGAGTTGCATTTATCAAGATTTGCAGAGTTTACTTCTTTAGTTTACGTTCTTTTGGCCTCGTTCACCTCACTCTGCTTTTTTCCCCTCTACTGTACAAAATTAGGATGATATGTTCTAATAAAACAGACACCTAAATAGAATAACAACAAAAAGAACAACAAGTTTTGTCTCCTGGAAACAGTTTTTCTTTTCATAGGACAGATATTTCCTGTTAGTCAATGATATTGTCAGAGAAATTTCCTATGCAAAGGACTAAGCACTTTAATGAGCAAACATTTTTTACAGAAGTATAACTATATGTCTGAGTTACAGGAACAAGCAAATTAAACAAATCCTCTGTTGCTGATATTTCCAGGCATATATGATAATATCTTTTGTGATTCATGCAGACAACCAAGCCCCACCCTTGAAAATAACTCTACAACCTTTTTCCCCTCCAGCAGCATTTAGGTTTTGATCCAGGTAAGGCTACTAATTACAGCATCTAAAAAAAATTGATTACTGAGCTCTTCATGAGAGTTCTCAAATTACACAGAAGTTATTTATGCAGAAGTATGGCTTGCTCTATCAGGAAAAGAAAAATCATACAAGGCCCATTTAATCTATGGTATGAAGGACAATGAAAAATATATCCATTCAATAAGAATCTTCTTTTATCTTATGCTGCTGCACTGACAGATAAGAGAAATATATCATGTGGATTCTGATCCCTCTATGAGTTCCAGAAAATAAGATAAGGGTCTGCAAAATGCTGGCAAATTAATCCCAGTGAAATTACTAACCATTTTGTCTAAAGATTCGGTAGTCAGGAGGGATAACTTAGAGGTCACCTTTACTATTAACGCTAAGGGTTTTCTAGCTGGTATTGTGGCATACATTGTACATCTAAATGCCCGATCTAAAAATGAATTCCTCAGCATTTCTGAATATGCTCCATAGATTTAACTCAAACGACGCAAGGCTTTTTCCTCCCATGTAAAATGTGATGTTTTAAGCCCTCTGTCTCCCATTTGCCTGTGCATAAATGATGACCTCTTCCTTAGAAACTCAAATGATGTGCAAGCTGCTAGATGTCAAAGGATCTCTGTGGCTTGAACACAAAGATAAGATAGTACTTATTAATAAAAAAATATGAAATTGCTCTGACATGTAATTGTTACAGAAAATGCCTATTTAAGAAATGCATATATAAGAAATAATGACCAAAAGGGAGGGCATTTCTCAGCAGTTAATGACTAGATAGAAAAGTTAATGGCTGCAGGTGAAGTCAAGGTCGCATAACTCAGCCTGTCATTAATAGCTTGGAAATGCCCAGCCAGGAGGTCATCACTGCTATTATGAGCCATAGGAATATAAAAATATAAAGAAAAAAAATAATTACCTTTTTGTGTTTTGAAAAGTTAGAACTAATACTGCAGGTTGCCATGGATATGTTGTTCTGTTTACTAGAGTTATATCCTCTTAGCAGTTAAAGGCCAGGGTTGCAATTCAGCGTGGTGCTGAGCCAAAACAATTAAAGCACACAGCCCAAAAAGCAAACCTCAGCATACTGTAAGATCAAGGTTCAGGCTTATAACAAGTGGAAAAGCATTCCCTCAGGCTTCTTTTCAGCAATGAGTATTTCTGAGGCAATTTTAAAGTAAACCGTGCCTCTTAATAAATTTGTTTCCTAATTTTCTCCATTTAAATTATTGTCTGGTTTGTAAGCATATCTTTACAGCTTTGCAAAAGGAATAGATAATATACCAGTAAGTCCACATTCACTCTTGAATTTCTGCCTTATTTTCCCCATTCTGTTCCTTATGGATTTCCACAATAATTTCTCATTTGTTTTTTCACTCTTAATATTTTTAATTAATAAAAAAATAACACAGAGACTTATCCCTGCTCGAATCCTGCTGTAATCAGGAGTCATGTATCTTTTGGACTGAGTTCCAAAGGTTAAGAATTACATAAAAATATTCTTTCCTCATTTTTTCAGTTGTACTCTTTATATTAGTTGCTTCTTCCCTGCTCTTAAGTTCGAAAAGAAGATAAATAGCATTATCCAACTTTGTTCATTATAATTCATTATGTGTATGTCTCAATCATGTCCTCCCTTTGTCTTACATAATGGCCTACATACTATCTGTCATGGCAAATAAAGAATAGAACTACACACAAAGACGTGCAAAATACTCCTTCAGTTTTCTAGACCCTATAGCTTAGAACATGGTATGGGCGCAAGTCGGTACATTTGAAATGTTACCCCCTATTTTAGACCAGTTTAATAATGTGATATAACCCTCACCGAATATGAGATTATAGCATCCATTTAACCTCTTCAAGACAGGCTTCTGAAATGTACTTTCAAAAAGTCTAAGAAAATAAAAAAATAACAAAAAAAGTGATTCTCATTTTCATAGAATTCATGTGCATAACTCTGCTATCGTACAGCTACATGATGTAGCTTTATTTGTCAGAATGCTTTTGAGTCTACTTGACCTGAATGTCTTTTGCAGTTGCCAATAGTGTAATAAACAGAAATATGCATACCAAGAGTTCCAAGGATAAGCACGAAAATAACGAAAACAAGGTTGATGAGTGTCACCCTAAATATCTCACAAATTTGTCACTCTGTAGTGGCATAATATCTCTATTATTCATATTAAAACATGCTTATTAAAAAATGCTATTGTCTGGATTTATGTAAGACCAGGTATAATACAATTATACAAGAATTAGAGATAGACAGCACTCAGTAATCACAACACTGTGTCTGGAACTGAGCTGGATACTTGAGAACTGAATATATTTACACAGAAAAATCAATGATAAGATTCTCATTGATCCTAGTATGACTTGGATCAAATTATTTCCTTTTACTGAGTACCACAATCGTGGTAAAACAAGCTCCAACCCCAAACATACATATTTGTAAATATATAGGGACACACACATCCTATGTAAAAACTATTTGAAAGAGAACCAAGGACATTGAGAAATACCTGTTAATATTTCTAAACCCTATATGTTCAGACACTCAGAGTGCTTTCAAATTACATCCAAAGGTGAATATTATCCACAACAAATCCTATTTACCATCCAAACTGTTGTGCAATAATATAGATAGTTCAATGAAATTTTTGAACCTCTACTTATATATCCAGTAGGAAAATGCTTACTGCCACCATCATGTCCTTCCTTCCTAAGAAATGTTTATAAAACAGATAAGCCTTCCAGCATAGCTTCATGATTTACATATCCAACGATCCTCAAAAGAAAAATGGAAAGAAAGACAGCCTCAGAAGCAGAACCCCCAATATTAGCCTTCTTTTTCTTAAAATCTTACAGGTAGCACATTGAATGTCTCCAAAATCTATGTTTCCATGGCAGACAGGAATGTACACCTCATAAGGACACCTAAGGTCAAAATCAGCACTAAGTGTTCACTTGAAAACCAAATAATGGCATCTCAGAACCTAATAGGCTCAGGATCCTGCAGGCTATGTCTACAGAGATGATGTTTATTCCCAGAAAATGTCAACAGCTTCATTTGTGTAAAAGTTGTTTCTAAAGAAAGAAACATTACTAAAATAAGTTTCAAGGTCTCAATTCAGTTTCAAGATTACGAGGAGCTCATTCCATCGGAGGGCATACAGAGAAGGATGTCAGTCAATTTGAAACGAATGGATAAGAAATTATTTTTCTTTGTTAAAAAAAAACACAACAAAACACATACCGCCAAGACCAGTTTGATTTTATGAAGACGGATGCAACTCCAAGTAAGGCTTGTGTGAGACTGAAGATGGATTTTAAGTTGGTTCAGAAGGCATTGATCTTAGTGCATATCCAAACATAGTGATCATTCCTCAATCTGTATTTTTCACAAGTAGGTCAGGACAAGACTATGGAAATTCCTGAATAAGGGATGAGCTAATAAATCCGTATATTAAACTGACGTTCCAAAACATAGTTGTTCAGCATTAAACAGAAATATAAACAATATCTCAAAACTAGAAAAAAAATGAGAAAGGCAAAGAAATTTGAAAGCAATTAGAACATTGAGATTATTTTCAGCTTGAAGAGTTTCATTATTATATAGTTGGGATTGATATTTATGATGAGTTTGTGCAATACGTTGTCAGGAAAGACTCTCCCGTAAACAAACCAGGTTCATTAGGGACTATACATCTGAATTAGCAAAAAAAGAATTTTGGCCATTTTTTTCACTATCCTTTAGTAGCAAATAGGTATCAATCCTCCAAAAAATATGTGAGGTAATTTAAAAATGGCAAGGCACATCATGATGTGAGAGTGAGCTAATCAGAGCCCTGAAGTAGAAGTGTTCCACCATCTTACAAATGAATGTTCCAGAGGATTTTCAAACTCTAGGGCTGTGCTATTAAAAACAGAAAATAAATAAAAAAGCAAAAAGTCAGAACAAACATTCTCTGTAATTTAAAGAGAGAAAACTCGAATCTTTTTGGTGAGAGATTAAATAAAAGTTCTTAAGCTAACTCGCTTATCTTGTCCTTGCAGGTTCGGCCCTTTTCTCTAGTCTGATTTTCTGGTTCAGCTTTCATTAGTGTCCAGCATTTCTACAGTCTCAGTCTCTAGAAAAACTCCCACTTTCCAGACGACTATTTGAAAATTTCTTTCTAGATCTTATGATAACTTGCAGTGTTTTTAAAGCCACTGGAATCCTCTGATTAATTACACATCAACTTTCTTAAAAAAAAAAAAAAAAAGAGAAAAAGCTTCTTTTACAAAATTACTCTTCCTCTCCTCTCCTCTCCTCTCCTCTCCTCTCCTCTCCTCTCCTCTCCTCTCCTCAATTGCAAATTCTGGCAGGTCCTGAACATAAACAATCTCCATGCATACTAAGTTCAGCACAGTATTGTTCCTCATAAATATCCCTCCTCATATGCCCATTTCTGTAAACATCAGACTGTTGAAGTAGAGTTTATCACAGTGAAAATCATTTCAGACTCAAAGTATATGAAGCACTGTTTTTTGTCTCTATTATAAATAAGTTATATGTTTCACCTGCAAAGACAATGTAAAGGATTTGAAATATTTGATATTCATTTGATGAGTTACTTGAAAAGGGACATTTTTACTCACAGATTTGAACTGTATATGTGGCTCACATTTTTTTATTTATTTAGAGAATGAAGGGAGATAAAATGAAGAAAGTGAAATAAAAGGCTGTGGAAGGGCGTTCCTCAGATATATGTTTCACGAAACAAATTCACTGAGTTCTTACATTGCTCTTAAGAGGTTGTTGCTAAGATTTGCATCTTTTCTCTAAGCTGACCTCTTTCAATGTATTTGCTGCATTTCTGGAAGAATAGCTTTGTGAAATCAGAAGTTGTGTGATCAGACAAAGCTTTCCGGCCGTGCAGTTCTGTTGCTCTGATCCACACCTACTGACGTGCCAGCTTACCTTGAGATGACTTCTGTGTGAGAATTTAATCAGTCAGAAAGATGCAGAAAGAAAGGAATTAGAAGCTGAATTATACTTAGCAGTCAGGCAAATGGAAAAATTGACTAACACATTGTTTGTGCTGTATTAGAATAAGTAAAGGAGTTGAGCAATTGCTTTCAAGGTACCTAGAAACACTTCTTAAGCCAATCTTAACAATTTCTTAGAAAGTTTATTTATTATCAGAGAAAAAATATAAAATTCATTTTGTTTTTAATTAATGACAACTCTTTCCCCTAATAAAAAAAAGAAAGAACGAAAACCACCTGTACAGCATCTATTGAATTTTACAAAGCAGAGAAGCAAGATTAAATCTGTACAGCAGATCTAAAGAAAAAGGAATAAATAACCTGGGGTAAGACCTCTGGAGACCAATTTAAATGGAAACTGAAAAGCAAAGGGTTCAATTGGCCTCCTATACATAAACATATCTTTGGATTTATTATAATTACTTTTAAAGCCAGAGAGGATCCCAAACTGATTTATGAACAGTGTAATAGCTGGGATTGAAATATCAGGATGGGTTATAAAAAGAAGAATATCATCCACATACAGTATTCATTTATGTTCCTGCTTGTGTGCATCTGTAATGATACAGTAAGTTTACGACATTTCTAAAAGCCCCAGGAAGTGTTTTGAAAGCTAATGTGGAGAAAGGAGGAAAAGATGGACAACAAAGCATAAGTACAAAACTCAGGAAAAAAATAGATTCAAAAAGATTGTGGATATATATTTTTTTTTCCTGAGGAATATTGAAGTTCATGCTCAAATCTCCAAACAGATATCTGTGCAGTTCAGTTTCACCAACACCCAGAAAGTGTAGCCTTTTTATTCACATCAAATACTATCATTGCATCTAGAGAGACTGCAAGGGCATTATTCTTAACCTTGTCTGACCAATGCATTAGATTACTCTCATAAAATCTCAGAAATACCGGACCTTTATGTAACCGCCTGCTTAAAAGCTGCCTCTATCTTAAGGCAAGCTGAGTTTGAATAATCCTGTTTACAATGCATTTCCAATTGTCTATTTTTATTTCAAGTCTAGTAAAAATGTGATTTAGTTTCTTTTTTTTTCTTTTTTTTTTGTTACGTTGTAAAACACAATGACCCTTGTAAAAACGCATTAGAGGTGCTTCTAAAAGAATTCACTCATCTGCATGTACTCTGTCTCTCAATTAATTTTCTAGGAAATCTGCCTCCTTGTTATAAGGTTGCATTTTATTTTAAAAAGTGCTGAGGGGAAAAAAAGGCATGAGAACTTCACCTTTTTTTTTTTCTCCCTCAGTTTATTTAACTGCTTCTTTGTAACTTTCATACCTCCACTATATGAGTATCCATGTCTGGTGAGATTGGTCTTAATCTTGGGCAGATGGAGGGAAAAAGTGAGAAGGGTAAAGAGGAACATGTGTGAGCATGTGTGTGAGAGAAAGACCACTGCAAAATTTCAAATCAGTATGGACCATTCAAATGGATTTTCAGCACCTGCAGCTACCATTGAAGTGAATGGGAGTTCTGGGAGTTGCTAGGGAAAAAAAAGAATCCTTTAAAAACTGGAAACCCACTAAAACACGAGTTCTAACATGTTTCACATTAAATGCCAATCTTCATAATTACTCATAGAAATATTCTAATGTTTTATTAAAATAATTCCTTATCTAGGAATCTGTGGTCTCTACTTTAGCTCTGTGGACTGTGCAAGTATTCCTTCTATTGTTCTCCATATTTGAGGCAAGAATACACAATATATTTTACTGAGAAAAAGTAAAGAGGTTAAAGAGCAATAATCATCCATCCTTAAAGCAGAGATGGCTGAGCTTCAGAAGTTAGTTTTGTAGTTGCTTCTATAAAAATATCAAACAAAATATATCCCCGTTGTCAGTTTTTCTCTCATACATTTTTTCGTCTGCAGATAACATAGATGTTATTCTGGAAGTGGTTATTTGGTGAACTAGAGGTTCTGCAATGTTAGCTGATCTAATTTAAATCCACTAAATACAGAGGTTCTGAAGATACCTAAAAAATTAAGAAACAGTTACCTCTTTCTAATTCTCACAGAAAGAGTGATAAAGTCTTACTGAATTTGTCTTTCTATGTAATGGGCTACTAAAGGGAATTCTGAAATAGCAGGCTTACAGTTATTTATAATAAATATTTTAAATTATTAATTTTTATACAATTATATGATGACAATTTAAGGGACCAATGCCCTTTCTTATTGTTGATATATAAAAAGCTGTCCAATTCAAAACATATACCTACGGGTCATTTGCCAATTCTATCAAATCAGGGAGGCCTTCACAAGGTTCAAAAAATATCCCTTCAGTGTTTGTTTTGGGAAGATTCCCTGCTTTTCATCTACCTGGGAGGACATGGTCTTATTCTCAACTAAATAAATAGAAAGTTTAGTTTCTAGACTTACTCGGTCTCTCACATACCAGGGAAAAGTTATATCCTTCTCTCTGCATTGACTGTGGTTGTCATCATTGCTTTCCCTCTCCCTGCTTCTTAGCATCATACAACCAGCAAGGCAATTGGCCCTTAGGACTTAGGACTTCCCTATAAAACAGGGGTTTCCAAATAGCAAGTCCTTTATCTCACCCATTCGCAAATCCAAGCGATAATCATATGCTGTGACTCCCTTCCCTGAGATATACCTCATGATCTTTACGACCTATTGCATCCCTATATAGAGTGGGTTTTGCCAGTTTCTGCTCTGTGCTGGTTTACAGATCTTTCTTAGGTCACGAAAATAAAAGGAATTATAATTTACTAGGTTTATTACTCTAGAACTTATTCCACTACTTTAGCTGAGGACAAAGGCAGACTTGAACTATAAGGTTCCATGAGGCGAAATGAAGGTATTTAAGCCTACAATGGTGTGATACAGGCATTGGATATCTTTCTGTGTGTAGACTGATATTCTTATTTAAAGGAATGAAAGAACATTTAGAATATCCTGACTGGGGACACTGACTTTTTGCAACAGCTGCTGACAGTAGAGTTTGTCTCCGGATGAAAGAACAGTGTATGTATTTTGCTTAACATGTTCTTATCTTTTCCTATAACTAAATACTCAAATAAACTCACAGAAGGTGTGTTTGTTTTTTACCATATGATACTCATTAAAAGACAGCTTGTGACTATTGCAGTAGGCAGCTGGTAAAGAGGGTTGAGTGAAGGGTGAGCGCAAGTTTTGCTGAGCAATAAAAGAGTAAAGATGGAAGTACTTGTCCCCCACACAGTAGGGTTTGAATATAATCATACTCTTTCACATTGTGAAAACAGGCTTTGTTACAATACTGAATTTAGAAGATAGGAAAGGGCAACTAACAGGTCAGTCTGCAATTTCTGTATCTTTTGTGTAGTTGAGTATGTAACATTCCAGTTGGAAAATTATAAGTAAGGAGCATTTGTCTCCAGCCTTTCTGTAAGCGTACAGAACTAGAGACATGCACTAAGCAGTGACATTTCTCTTCATTATGTAACCACTTTTTAAAATGCATCTGGGCTTGAATGAGATGAACCTTTGCTGAACTATGTACCTGTATGTAGGTAGAACAATTTTGAACTACTTACTCCAAGGACAGCAGTTTGTTTAGTAAAGCTGTGTTATCTGCTATTGATAACCACACTCCCTCTCCTACTTTATCACTTTTATCATCACATGCCTTTCTAAAGTGCTCATGACCACAGTGTCTGCTCACTCTCCTTTTCTTTTACCTTCTTGTGATACGAGCAAGGATGATCTGCTTCTCGTATTGTTGAAATGATGAATGAACCCAAATTCCTTTCAGATTTTCAGAAATAATGAAGAACAAATATTTTGTTTGACATAAAAACTGAAGTGTTGAAGCATAAAATAAAGAGCTAATCCTTTGATTTCCCTCTTGAAACTAGTTGGTCCGGATAACCTGGTGACCTATAATTAGCATCACAGACTTCAACATATTTTCTTTGCCTTTTTATCATTTTGTCCTTCATATTTCCTTTTGGAGTCTGCATTGGCAAGGTCAGTCCACATAAGTTGTCTTCTTGCTCTTTACTGGCTCCCAGCAGGTGGATAGGAAAGTGGGAAAGGTAAAGCAGGAAGGTCTAAGATTATCCCAAATGGTAATTAGGCATAGAAAAAAACCAACTGCTTTAATTTGGGGGAGACGGACAGACGGATGGACTTATTTAAAGTTTTTCTGTACATAGTTCTTCTCAAATATGACTATAAAATTATATTAACAGTGGGCAGCAATGCTGTACGCTAAGCTGATTCATTTAGATTGAAACAAAATTAATAAACTCCTTTTTAGGTACTCTATCTATTCATTATTCTAGATTTCTAAGTTTTTGCACATTCTAGTATCTCTGACCTTGTAAAAACATTGTCTTTTGTTTGACTTAAATCATGATAATAATCCAATTGATCTACTCATGATCTTCAGGTTGAGAAAATGTATAAACATATGAAGAATTAGGGACTTAATTTATTTTCCTGGAAACCAATTAAGTTATAGATAAATGAGCTGGCCAAAAAAAAATTTAAATGCATGAAAACCTAGTTTCAAATATAGATTTGAAATGGTCATTTGCAAAACTCCATTTAGAAACAGTCTATACCAATGAGATTTTGTTTGCCATCATGCTATTTAATATAAAGTTCATATTTTTCTACAACTTATGAAAACTGGTCCAGTTTTTCAAAATAAATTTTTGCTAACATACATATATATGCATGCCAACATTTTCTTAAAACAATAAGGAGAAAACAAAATTTATCTGTCATATAAAAGAAAATGAGCAATTACTTCATTCTGACTACATGTTTTCTGATCATCCAAGTTTAGCTAAATTATACTTCACATACAGTCAAGAATGCCTTATTTTCATTTTGGAGACTTAGTGTAAATATTTTGCTAACCTTCCAGACTAACATGCAATGTGATGACATGCAAGGAGATATTTCTGTCATCTGAAATCCACAAAGCTCTTCAGAGTTATTTTCTCCTTACATGGTAAGCCCTTAAATGGAAAAATATTAAATAATATTTAAAAGAACACATATTAAGACTGTTCCTTATGACATTCCTGCAGTAGTGCATAAGCTTCAAACTGTATTAGCCTCTTCCTTTTCCTTAGCTTACTCTCAGAAAACAGAAAATTAGCAATAATTGTAGTTACTTTAATAAATCAGGGAGTGTGTGCAGTGGCTTGAATCCGAGGAGTATTTTTTAGCTATGTATATTTTGGGAAGATTTTTAGTGCACTTACCCTAATATCCTTTTATGGTGGAGAAACTGCATTGCAATTAATAATTGTTCTTTTGAATGTTATTTGTGCATCTGTGCCGTGATTATCACAGCAAAGACAGAAAGGTTTTCCTGGGAAGGGCAAGTAAGATGGAGAAGATAATAAACACCAAAAACCAGGAGTACCTCCAAATTATACTTGACAAAATCAAAGGAAATAAAAAGAAGAAAAAAAACACAATAGCATCAGAAAGAGTTCCCTATGTTTTATTATTATTGCCCACTTGAAATTTGCTTCAGATGAGTTNAAAAAAAAAAAAAAAAAGAAAAAGAAACAGCCCAAACTCTATTGAATTATCTGTTAAAAATCTCTTCAAGATTACACAGATGTGTAAAGATTTTCTCAAAGACAAAAACTAAGTGCCCTGCTAACAGAAGCTCCCTAAATTGTATCAAAACTCAGTTTATATTCCCACAGATGTCTAACAAGCTGTGTATATGGTCTTGGATTATAGACTGGGAAAAATCAATAGCTTGCTGTCTCAAAGGCACCAATATAGATTATGAATCACAGCCAGGAAGTTGTCAGTGATCTCAGCTGCCAACAGTGTTTCAGTAAAGATATTTGCTAGCTCATATTCTTTTAATGTGCACCTTTCATATATGAAACAGAACAGGTCACTTTTTGACAAAAAAAAAAAAAAA
>VUYV01000050.1:1829669-1895029 GCA_008711295.1 Anarhynchus alexandrinus | reverse complement strand
AAAAAAAAAAAAAAAAAGAAGAAAGAAAGGGAATTTTAGGTAAAGCTATAGTAGATGACAAAATAATAAGCATCCAATCAATGCCTTTTTACCAGAAGGTTGGGGGGTTTTGTGTTTTGGTTTTTCTTTACGCCCAGAAGAAAGACCTCCCTCCCACATTTTTCCCTGTTTAGTCCATAAATTATTTGTATCTGCTGAAACTAGTTCATACAGTTGTAGGAAGTAACAAAAGAACTAGGAGGAATTCACTGAAGGAAAAAAATGGCAGGTTTTTTATCTATTATTCTTTGACAATCATACTGTAATACAGGAATCCATAAGATCACCTCAAGGAACGGAGAGCTTTTTAATGTAAGGTAGCCTCTTGCATTGCAGCTACACAAATTGCCCGTGAAAATACCACACCATCGCTGCTTTTCAAAGTACTACATTTAGTGAAATTACAGAACTAGTAAACAGAGAGGATTTTGTCCCACTTCTTTGTTTCCAGAAACATTTCAATTAAATAATACTTACAAAAAGAATTAAATTTCTTCTTGTGCTAAAAGTATATTTTGAGGTACTCCTAAACCTACTGTTAAGCATCTAACCTACAGGCTTTGAATTGCCCTATTTCCCTTTGAAGGCACAAACTGCTCTCCATTGACTATGTAGAGACTGGAGTCTAGAAGTTCTAAGTCTTCAATAGAATAAAGTAACTATTTCTGTGACCTAAATAATAAAAACCAACCCAGCTCTCCAACATATGACCATTTGTTGCTACACTAGAGTGCTGTTTTGAGTGAAGGCTCTGGGGTTTGTCAAGTTATGAAGGCTGTAAGAACTTGAACAGACCAATAAATCAACTCTGGGAAGATAAACCAAGTTAAGAGAAATCAGCTGTAGCATTTTAAGCTGCATGGGGAACCGCATCCAACCCAAAAGGAGTGATCATATTTAGATAAAAAATTTCCCATAGGCTTCCTTATTTGGATCTGGAGCGAGCACATGGGGAAACAGGCACTACCTGTGCTATACATATTTCTTGTGTTTTTTCTTCCTCCTGGACACCACATCACATCTGAGCCTCTTCTGCAATGTTGAGGGCAAGAAATCAGGAGGTTTGAGGGAAAAACAATGAACAACACATGAGTCCAGGTGCTCTACATCTTTCCCTGATACATTTGCTGATTACAAATTGAGTACTTCTGTAGCAACATTAATGGCCTGGGGACTTCTTTGTGGTTCGTGTTATGTGTTTTAAGGTGACACACTGACAGCACGGATTTCCAGAGTAAAGCTATACAGTAGAAAGTACGGGACCACTGAAGAGACTGGCCTTGCAAGTGGTTGATCCAAATGTAAGAGAAATACTGCAGGAATATTTGTACTGTGGTTAACCAATTCTCTAGAACTGCAGCTATGATAACCTTCACGGACATTCAACTCCAAGTACAAATGGACCAAAAGTAATTTTTGAGTTGCATTTTTGAGAAAGACACAGAAAACTGTTAATAGAAACTGGATATGTCTGCATAATTTTTTCACTGCACGAGATGGAAGCAAATTGAGTGAGAATAATTAATGTTATGTGAATGAGAGAACTTTTTCGAAAGAGAAATTCAGACTAATTTTTTGTTTGAGCAACATTCTTCAAGATGCTGACCATCTTATGTCTTGCATCAACTAGTTCAGCTGAGGGCTTATTTCAGCATCTCCTACGCTTTTACATTGACCAAAATTGTGATGATAAAAATCTTTCTAATTACCACTTAGTTCTTTGTTTCTGTATGAGACGATTCTACTTCTTTTTTTAGGATTTCTTTTAACCTAAAAATGGGTTTCCCAAATTATTTGGTTTAAGGACAAGTTTACTTAAAATATTAGGCTGAAAAATGGTATGGAAGAAATCAGAAGTGATGAAAACTTACTTCAGCATTTCTAGAAGGAAACATAAAGTTCTTTAGTTTAAATGGACAAGTAAACTACACATTTTCCACTTGTGAATAGGCAAATATATCACTGAAATTAGGCCTTTTGCTTCAAATAAAATAAAACCAATAAGTTTTTTAAAATGTAGTCAACTTTTTTTTTGCTCTTCATGAACCAACAATTGTTGTCTGTAAATCCTTAGACTTCAAGCAGCATTCTTAGTGATAACTGCAAGCATTTAAACTAAAAACTGGTATTGGCAGCACTCTTTCTATAATATTACAAGTTTTCAGGATGCACAAGGCCTCTGTTAACAAATTCTTATGGAAGTATTGCTTCACATCACTTCTTTGCTAGTGAAATGGGGATTATCATATAAATAGGCTATATGGCTTTCTGGCAGGCAAAAACTTTCCTCTTCAGCTATAGAATCAGTTAGGTTGGAAAACACCTTTAAGATCACCAAGTCCAGCCATCAACCTAACACTGCCAAGTCCACCACTAAAACCATGTCCCTAAGTGTCACATCTACACGTCTTATAAATACCTCCAGGGATGGTGAATCAACCACTTCCCTGGGCAGCCTGTTCCAATGCTTGAAAACCATTCAGTGAAGAATTTTTTCCTAATATTCAATCTAAACATCCTCTGGCACAACTTGAGGCCATTTCCTCTTGTCCTATCGCTTGTTACTTGCGAGAAGAGACAGACCCCCACCTGGCTACAACCTCCTTTCAGGTAGTTGTAGAGAGCCATAAGGTCTCCCCTCAGCCTCCTTTTCTCCAGGCTAAACAACCTCAGTTCCCTCAGACGCTCCTCATAAGACTTATGCTCTAGACCCTTCACCAGCTTCATTGCCCTTCTCTGGACATGCTGCAGCACCTCAATGTCTTTCTTATAGTGAGGGACCCAAAACTGAACACAGTACTCAAGTTGTGGCCTCACCAGTACCAAGTACAGGGGGATGAGGGAGGATGGCTTCAAACTGGAAGAGGTTAGATTTACGTTAGATATCAGGAAGAAATTTTTCACTTTGAGGGTGGTGAGACACTGGAACAGGTTGCCCACAGAAGCTGTGGAAGCTCCATCCCTGGAGGTGTTAAAGGCCAGGCTGGATGGGGCTTTGAGCAACCTGGTCTAGTGTCCCTGCCCATGGCAGGGGGGTTGGAACTCAATGATCTTCAAGGTCCCTTCCCAACTAAACCATTCTATGATTCTATGACTCTATTGGCCATGCCCATCGATCCAGCCTGTCCGGATGCGACTGTAGAGGCTTCCTATCCTCAAGCAGATCAACACTCCCGCCCAACCTGGTGTCATCTGCAAACTTAATGAGGTCGCACCCAATCCTCTCACCCAGATCGTTGATAAAGATATTAAACAGAACTGGCCCTAATAGCGAGCACTGAGGAACACCACTTGTGACCGGCCAACAACTGGATTTAACTCCACTCACCACCACTCTTTGGGCTTGCTCATCCAAACAGTTTTTACCCCAGCAAAGAGTATGCCTGTCCAAGACACGGACAGTCAGTATCTCCAGGACAATGCTGTGGGAAACGGTGTCAAAAGCTTTACTAAAGTCTAGGTAGACAACAGCCACAGCCTTTCCCTCATCCACTAAACGAGTGACCTTGTCATAGAAGGAGGCCAGGTTAGTCAAGCAGGACCTGACTTTCATAAACCCATGCCAACTAGGCCTGATTGCCTAGTTGTCCTGTACGTGCCATGTGATGGCATTCCAGATGATCTGCTCCACAATCTTCTCTGGCACTGAAGTCAGACTGACAGGCCTGTTGTTTCCCACATCTTCCTTCTGGCCCTTCTTGTAGCTAGGCATCACATTTGCTAACTTCCAGTCAACTGGGACCTCCCCAGTTAGCCAGGACTGCTGGCAAATGATGGAAAGTGGCTTGGTGGGCACTTCTGCCAGCTCCCTCAGTACCCTTGGGTGGATGCCACCTGGCCCCATACACTTGTTTATGTCTAAGAGGTGTAGCAGGTTGCTAACTGTTTCCTCTTGGATTATGGGGCATTTGTTCTGCTCCCCATCCCTGTTGTCCAGCTCAGGAGGCTGGGTAGCCAGAGAACACCTGGTCTTACCATTAAAGACTGAGGCAAAGAAGGCATTAAGTACTTCAGCCTTTTTCTTATCCTTAGTCACTATGTTTCTGCTGGCATCAGATAAAGGATGGAGATTCTCCTTAGCCCTCCTTTTGTTGCTAATGTATTTATAGAAACATTTTTCATTCTCTTTTACGGCAGACAGATTTTCTCCCTGTATAACCTCATGACCTCCTCATAATCTTCCTGAGTGGCCTGCCCCTTCTTCCATAGGCCATAAACTTTACTTTTCTTCCAGACTTCCAACCAAAGCTCTTGCTTTAGACAGGCTGGTCTTCTTCCCTGCTGGCTTGTCTTACAGCACATGGGGATAGCCTGCTCCTGCATCTTAAAGATTTCCTTCTTGAAGAACGTCCAGCCTTCCTGGACTCCTTTGCCCTTCAGAACTGCCTCCCAAGAGACTGTCTCAACTAGGCTCCTAAACAGGCCAAAGTCTGCCCTCCGGAAGTCCAAAGTGGCAGGTCTGCTAACCCCTGTCCTTCTCTGAGAGTTGAAAACTCTATCATTTCATGATCGCTATGCCCAAGACGGAATCCAACCTTCACATCACCCACAAGTCCTTCTCTGTTAGTGATCAACAGGTCATACTAATAAGGTAATAAACATAATATTAAAACAAATAACGAAACAAACAAAAACTAGAAAGACAGGTAGCTTTATTTAAGATAAAAAGGGCTTGTATTTGGGGGAATTTGAATAAGAAGTTCCATTATATAAAAATGACCACAAAACGATGAATTGTAAACCCTTCCAGTTTCTCCCTTTCACAAAAGGCAAGTTCTCAGTGAATCCAGTACATTAGCTAAGCTTCTAAGGCTGAAGTTCCAACTAACACAGTTATCAATATCTTGGAACATTTCAAGATAGGTCATATATCTATGTAACAATATCCCCACTGCACCATGTAGGCTTACCTTGAACGATAAAGTGATATATTTGAAATAAAATATAAAACATATATTTGAAGTAAAATTAGTATAGGATTTCTCTTCTCCACCTCACTTGCCTGAGACAGTGTGTTTAAATTACTCAGATTGAACTTACCTTGAGCACCAGAGTGACCTCAGGAGGAGCACAAGTATGTCAACTCCTCGGAACACAATGCCAGACTATTTATCACGCTGCATACTGGAAGGACAAAAAGAACACAGCATAAACAGAAACAAGAGAAGTTCAGACTGGACATAAGGAAAACCTTTTCCTCACGACTACAGTCAAGCACTGGAACTGGTTTGAGCAGTCTCTGTCCTTGGATGCTTGGACCTGACTGGACAAAGACATGAACAACTAGATCTGGTCTCACAACTAACCCTGCTTTGAGCAAAAGGGTGGACTAGATACTTCTTGATGTCCCTTCCAACCTGAAATATCCTATGAACCTATGATTCCATAGTATACTGTTGTATCTCAAATAGCTAAATCCCTACTGAGGTATTAGTTCTACCATTTCAGCAGCACTTGCTGTTCAATCTATCCTCCCCACTGCAACAGACCAACTAGATCCAGCTTAAAAAAACCACCAAACCTGTGCTAGAGATTTTTGTAGGTGCATTAACTTCACCATCCATCACAGTCATTCTTATTCATCAGTCAGTGCTACTAGGTACATGCTTATTTTTACGCATATGAATACTCTCATGCGGAAGGAGTAGGCCTAACCATACAAAATTAAATATCACTGTAAGTTTCCACATACTCGTAGCCTAAGTAAGCAGCCTACAAAGAATGGAACAAGAAAAAACATGTCTAAAGAATTTTTGTTGATTTTTAAAATGTAAGTCTTTTCTGTTAGCCTATTAATAATTTTAATTGTTCTTATAGTGTCTTAGCTCATCAGAATATTTTTTTGTGAATCACTAGTTATTATAGAACCTACTTATTATCCGCTTTTAGTATTTTAACATTGTGTTCTTCAAGGTGCAAGAAGTGAAGATCTCAGGTTTTACTGCACAATTCTTTTTCTTTCTATACACGAAGTAGAATCTTAAAACATACAAGCCCTAAACATACAAGCTCACTGTGGCACCAAGGGCATGCACACAACCTAGTAGGTACAACATGAGACCTATGGGCCTCTCCACCTTTCAGAATGGCTGCTAGAGCCAGCCAGGATACCCTAGAGAGTTGAAAATATCATGAGACAACTATGCTTTGGTACCTGAATTACTCTTCTCACTTCCAAAGTCATGAGAAAACCATTTGAAAGAAACAAACAAACTTTTCTATATAGTTTTTTGATAAAAAAATATTGCATTAAGCTTAAGTAAGCACTTCAAAACAGGCAAAAGACATAATCAGGTTAACCATGAGCAATTTTAATTCTTTATTTTAAGGTCTTTGCACGCACAAGCAAGCAGTCTCTCATTAACACAATAAAGTATTTTATTTCAAATTCACATATATTTGTCTATTTTACAACAATGTTAAGGCTTCATATTCCTTCAGTAACTTAGCATCATATTGTAAATGTATGTAACGAGTCACAAGCAATCTGTCATATTCAAGATATACTTTATCATACCCAAAGGAATGCACTGTATATTTACATTATCAGCAAATATGTTCTTAGGTGTATTTCAAGGTGTGAGACAGTTAACTATGAAACTAATTGAAGTGCACATCATGTCCAATGTAACTTTCTCTTAATAACTAGGAAAGGAAGTAGATGGAAAATAGGATAAAATGCATCTTGGGTTCACCAAAGGCAGATCATGCCAGACTAACCCAATAGCTTTCTTGATAAGATAACTGATTCTCCAGACAAGGGAAATGCAGTAGATCTAATCTGTCATGACTTCAGAATAGCTTTTGGTACACTGCCACTTTCAAAATTATTTTTTAAGATGGTAAGGATGGCAGTTAGTACAGGAGTTGTAAGGTGGAAATAGGGGCTTAGAAAACAAGCAAACAGAAGATGAACTGTTCTAAAAGGAAGGGCATTGTGCTGAAAGTTCTCCAGAAATTAGTGCTGGGGCCAATTTTTTCAATGATGATCTTGACGCAAAAAGCCCTGCAAACATATGTACTCATTCTCAACCTAAACAGTCTGCAAAGAAAATTGGCAAAGCTTTATGTGCCTCTGGAGTATGATTAGGCCTTATGGCTTTCAGTGCACACACACAGAAAAGTGGAAAACTAAGGTCTCTCCAGGAAGATACAGAAGGAAGTTAAATGACAAGTTGGGTACAAGGTTTTTAATGTGTGACAGGTTTCTCTCCACCTTACTAGACAGTGCAAACACAAGGCTGGTTATATCCAGAAGGAGATAAAGAGTCTAATTGTGGGTGGAAATGATAATACTGTGGTGTGCTGCTGAAATGACATTATGGTCTCAGCCCTCCTTTCTACTTCTTACTTTTCACATGAAATCTTTCCAAGTCTTAAAATTTTCTTTTGCCAGATTGTTTGTATGTGTTAAAAGGTCTTCAACAATGTCTTTGTTTATACTCTAATTTACCCTCCAAACTGCCTTGCGATACTGCAGTTTTAAGCAATTGACAGGTAACTGCTGAAAGCTTACTTTAAAATGAGATGAAGGAGCAAAAGAATTAACATTAGATTATGTGAAAAACAGGGGAAAGGAGGAAATGCAGAACTTTTCTCCCTTTTCTCCATGATTACATTTTTATCTGGAAACCTCATTCAAAATTAAAATTTATGGAAAAACTTGGTTTGACACCGGAGAGTGTCTTTGCATAACAAGTTGTCTCTCTTTTACTCTTTGTATCTCTGTGCATACCCTCCATGTCTGTGAAGCCTAGATTCCTGACAAATTTCAAAATTTAAGAGGTTTGAGGGGAAAAGAAGAAGGGACTGGACTGCATTTTCCCCTAATTTTTGAAATATCCCCACATCAGAACTGGGGCCTCAAAGATTAAGTGAGATCCAAAAGGCCCAGAGGAGGAGGCCAAAGGCCAAAGACCTGTAAGAGTTAAAAGTCTAGTTAGAGACAAGAATAACAAGTTTGTTTACTTTAAAACTGGGCAAGGAAAGACATGCCTATCAGTTGTGAAATATAAGAAAAAATGGTTAAGAATGCAAGAAATGCTCTGTATTAATTTTTATTAATTTAGTAAGTATTAATTTCCAGCAGTGGGAATACAGGATCCTGTTTAGGTAGAGAGCACAAACCTTGTTGCTCTCTGCAGTGCATTTCCCTCAGTTTTCCAGCACCCACAGTCGCTGCATTAGTTGTTGTGTATCCCTAGCCAGTAACTTACTACCTTCTCACAGATCTGTTGTCCATGCATTCATTTAATCTGTTTTTGCACGTTCTGGATCTCTCTGCCACCACAAACACCTGTGGCAGGAGGTTCTGAAGTTTACTACTTGCTGCAAGAAAAAAAACATTCTTTTCTATCTGTTTAGAGTTACTTCCTAAGTTTCATTGAATGTAACCTATTTGTAGTATTCTGGGATTTTGTTACACATTCAGCAGTGTAACAGCAGTTACACATTCAACCTTTGTGATTTTGTAAATGTGTTTGAAGCTAGACACATACATAGGTTTTGCGGAGTTTTAAGATCAGTCTTCTTCTGGAAGAAACATTTCATTGTGTTTTTTGTTGATATTACTTTAATGAATGGCAATACATAATAGTAATAATTAAAAAGTCTGAGTCAGATAAATGTTTAAGTTCATCCCAAAACTTTCACCTTAGTACTTAAAGAGCTATCAGTCTACTTCACACATATCAAAAGATAAATTACAGCCAAACAGTTCATCTCTGGTACATCAATGTCTAGTTTTGCTAGCAAACCTTTTTACAGTAGAAACAAATCTATTCTGTGTTCTTTAGCCCAAGAGGACACAAATGAAGAGTCCATATCACTTTTACTGGGATTTGAGTGTAATGGATTCATTAAGACACTTTAATGCAATAACTGAAAAGTACTCTCACACGTATGTGGAGTGTTGGGTAGTATCCATGTAGTGATTTGGTGTACATGGTCTCATCAATAAACAACAGGTCTCTCTCAAATATTTTCAGCAGCTCAAAAGGCCACCTCAAAAATACCGTGAACTGTCCTGGATGATCTATCCTTTCCTAATCATAGGTCGTCTCTTCAGAGGAGGTTGATAGGACTGCAAGCAGAAGCGTCAACTAACTGCTCCTTGAAAAATATGCCTTCATTCTACCTGGATTTCAGTTTAATATATTTCAGGAGTACTGAGCTTGCTTCATATTCTCATACCACTTCCCTACTACTATACATTGATCTTTATTATACAGTTTCATTTTTTACGTGACAAATGAAAAAGACACATCAGTATTGTTTGTAGAGCTACTTGTAACTGTGCAAAGATATAGATTGATTCTTTTCACCTTTATTATATCTTTATGGAATCATAAGTTGATTATTAGATCATAATCGCCAACTTCCATCTCTATGACTAAATTCCCTATGTAATTATAGATAAATACTAGCTTAATAGACCCAAACAAGTCATGGCTGTACTCATGCATAATGCTACACCTGCCATTCCACAGTCTCCCACTTCTTGTTATCATAACAATTGCTATTGATTTATTGAGCTTTTTCATAGCCAATGGTTAGCATCCTAAACCATGCCAACATAAATTGTGTACACCCACACAAGAACAGAAAGAAAGGTTACTGAAACAAAAATCTAGTGATGAAATAAGCAATTTAACTATTGTACGAATACATTTTTCTAAGGCTTGTACTAATCCAGTACAGTACTTATCAGTGTTTAAAATGCAGCCTCAGCAGTTCTCAAGTGTTTGTTACAAACTCACTGCTATTATTTCCCTCTAAAATGACTCAAAAATTATTTACTATTATCATCAGTCAGGATAATTTAATAAAGAAATGTGATATTTGTTTTCAGTATTCAAACATACTTACAACCTCTGTCTTCAAATATGAGAGTACTTTTTTTAAAAAAAAAAATTGAGTGGTGAAAAAATCTTTCATTTCTTGTTAGATGTTTTAGAAGATTAAAACAGAATTTTGCAGCCTTTCATGGCTTAACTAAATAAGGCATTGAGTAGTAAAGGAAGGAAATATTTGCAAAATAATATGTTTGCAACAAGAAGTGTTTCTCTTAAACAGCAACAAAACCAAGCAACAATATTGGCATTTAAAAAGTAGCAATATTTACCACAGCACCAAATTTAACTTGATTTCACTATCTTTAAATGTTTACTATAATAAATATGGGACACTGCAAAATATCATGGGGTATTCAGGTTCTCTTCAGCGATGAATACAGCTATTTTAAGGATGACCACTAAAGATACAACATGCTGTTAATCTAACTCCTCTTAATATAAAAGAGGTTGCATTGGTTATAGTCTTAGTGGAAGACATCAACAGAAAGCACATGAAAAAGTAGCTAATTTAGAATGATTAGAAGATGTCCTCCTAGCCTGACAGTAAAGTAACTTTACTGAGGCAAGGTAGGAAAATTTGCAATGGTAGCTACAACCTGTCTATTATCTAAACAAATGTTATTTCAGACTCCAGCACTTTAACACAACCATTCTATTACGAAAACATCACACAACGTAGCACTGAAGTGGTGTCTTATCAATCTGGTACAAAACTTGGTAACGCTTCCATTTCTGAATTCCCAGAAATCTCAGATCTCCTTTTAGAGCATTATTGCATTTTTCAAATCAGTTTAATGACCCTGTCCCAGATATCTAAAGGCCTAACCCTTTATTACCCTCAAATAGTGAATCAAAAAAATCAAGAAATCTGATTAGTCACCCTACTACCACTACCATCAACAAATCTACAACTGAGAGAATTTTTTCCTATTAAAGAAAGCAAACAAACTAGAAAACCTAAAAACTCTTTGAAATAACTAGTTATTGAAGAAAATATTAATTTATATCACACATACATTGCTTTTAATTATTATTTTTTCCTGGAAGATACATATTGAGTATATGCTTATGTCATTACATAGAACTAAATATGTATGCTACTCAACATGGCTAAGTCAGAGTAGCTATAAGAACTTGATACTTTTTTTAAAATATGCACAAACCATTGTATTGTGTTTACACGGCAAGGTGTTGGCAGAGAGGAACTGTTACGAACTTTCCACAACACCCATTCCCCATCCAACCTCCACCACTTGGAGTAGGGGTGAAGGAGGTAGAAGAGTTGGGAATGAAGGAGTGAAGTTGAGCCTGGGAAGGTGGGGGTGGGATGCAGAAGGCATTTTTAGTTTTGTCTTTATTCTCCACCACCCAACTCTATTTTTAATTAACAATAAATTAGATTAATTTTCCCAAAGTCAAGTGTGTTTTGACCATGACAGTAATTAGTAAGTTATATTCCTGTGTTTATCTTGACCTATGAGCTTTTCCATCTTCTTTTCTCCCCCCTGTATTGTTGAGGAGGGAGAGTGAGAGAACATCTGGGTGGGCATCTGTCAGTCAGCCAAGGTTAACCCACCACAACCACTCAGATTATTTCCATGTGAACGACTTATTATGGCTTCCAAATACAACAGTGATACACAACCACATGGTGTTGCGAGCTCTGTGAGGAGCTATGTAGTTATAACTCTTGCTGCTTAAGTTCCTTCCCTTTATGCATTTCATTCTAATGCCTTGCATAAAATGGGAATCAAATTCTGTGGACTCTATAACAGTGCCTTGACCGCATTGACTTTTATCGAATTAAGAAATTAAATTTTCTGTATTGCACTAAAACAGTAGAGTTGTGACTTGTTAGATTTATTTAAAAGATTTAATACAAGATCTTGCAATTTCATATGGTAGCTCTGTCAGATTTCTACAATGACATCATGCAATCTGATTTGATTTTAGTTCATTAAACTGAAAGAGCTTTGCTTCTGCTTCAGATGCCTGAATTTTCTTTTGTGTTTTCTTAATTCACTAGTGAACCTGTCATCTTTTTCACATTCAGCATTGACACACTCAATGAAAACTGAAGCAAGATGTTAATTTAATTTGTGGGACAAATTTGGATTATTTTTTTCAATATAAATTCAGTACCACTGCTCTCTTTTTTTTCTCTTTTAATTCAAATGCCTAAACAACTGTTCATTTTCTTTGTTTTGTTTTATTTCCTATGCAAGAGACAACTCTGCTTACATAGGACAGTTGTTATGTTAAACCTGTGTAACCTGAAGTTTAAAGTCTCCTCTTATTTTATTCCTTGTTCATTCTTTACATTCTTATTATAGCAATCTTGAGATGACCAATGACCAGTTAGGTCCAGACCTATCTCCTTGCTTTTTCTTCCCTTGTTTATGACTCACACTTAGCATGTCCAAGTAGATTATGCGTATTCTGAGTCTGTCAGACAATCCTTCTTCTGAAAGTCCCTATTTTTCTCCATTAATGCAGCTCTGCGGGAAAGCAGGACATGAAATCTTCCACTTCCATAAGTGTTTCCATTGGCTGCTATCTCTCTCTCTCAAAAAAAGGGTGCAAATATAGGACAAGTTAAGAGTAACCTTTAGCTGCAATGAATAAGGAATACTGTTACTATTAATATCCTGAGGGTAGAAAGCTCAAGGCCCCTCCATATCCTAAAGAACTTCAAATAAACCACCTAGTTATTTGCACTGCAAATGGAAGAAAATTTGCTTAGAACATTTGCAACATTAATGCTATGTCTTGGATACCTCAGGAACTGACAGACAGGTAACAATTGATAAAATAATTCCTGACTTGATTTGCAAAATGATGAGTTGTGCCATAAACACATCTGATTTTTTTTTTCACTCTGTCACTTTCAAAATTTTGTGCAGCACTTGAGTCCTTATGTCCCAAGTAGTTTGCAAGGTGGTTTTTATTGTGTTTAGTTTGGAATATGAGCAGATTAGAACCCTTGTTTCATGCGTTATAAAAGTGCTTTTTATAACTATATCATTATAACCTGCACTATGGTGATGTGTCTACAAATCAGAATGTAGTCCTCTGCTTGAAGAAAAGAAAGCATTTAGGAAAATTAAGTAGTATTAGGATTTTTAGGCAGCTTAGCAACTCAAAGCCTTAGCAAGGCAAAAAGGCTTGGAAATTTAGGAACGCGGGTCTGGGAGGGATTGCTGAGATCATCGATTTCAGGCCTCTGGTATTCCAGGAAGCCACATCATATAATCTTTTTCATAACCTTATTAAACTCCATTTAAAATGCAGTTCATTATTTTTGTCACCACTACGGTTCCAGGACCTCACTGCACTGATAGTTGGAAACTTTACTGATTGCAGCTACTGAGTGAAGCTGAACAATGGACAGAGAGACACGGTGAAAAAGTTCACTTTTATTTCTTTCCAAACCTTTAAATAATGTCAGAGTTCAGTGTGACTGGGCATGATGAACGTTGAGCAGGCAGAGCCCAAAAATCAAATATGGCACAGCAAATCTTAACTTCGTATTTCTGAGGAGAAAATTAAAACTGATACTTACAAGAACTTAGCATCTTCTGAACTTTACAAATACACTGTTAATTAATCGAATTTTGAGTATAAGTCTTTGGGTTTTTTAGGTTTAAACCTTCACACTTAGACAGCATTACAGATGAAGCCAGAATTACCACAAAATTTCTTTCCTGATCAGAACAATTAACATGCACAAAACTTCTTATGCCTGACTTAATCTGATTATTGAAAACGAAGGCTCTTTCAGAAAAGTAAGTCTGAGTTTTTCTTGATACTGATGGAATAAGTGAAGGACCTTATCTCCAAGTTTTCTCCAGGCTTCTTCTTCTATGGAAGGGTTCAAGGGTGTAGTATTAGAAATTATATCCTATCAACTGGTCAAACAGATAAGACGACATTTTTATTTTTATCAGCAAAACCCTTATTGCTCATGAAAGAATATATCTTTCAGCACAGTTCCTCTACCACGCTATTGTTCAGGTTACCAAGCTGTGTGTATATTCCTTGTCTATTTGCCCCCCAGGACATCCTTGAAAATGAGACATGTTGTTTTAAGGCCGCAAGGGTTTTATCCGTGTGTAAAAAATTAAATAAAATAAATTCAGAACAAATACAGCATTAATATTTTATACATATATTGCTTTAATATTGCATCAGTAGCAAATTAGAATCCAAGCCTAGATTTTCATGTTTTGAATATTAACTGCCGAAGTTTCGTCAGTAGCCTTAGGAGGGTTTGTTGGATCTTAACAAATCGTGACAGAAATTATGGTTGGTGTTCACACAAAGTGTGAAGTGTCTATTTGAAAACTGCACTAAAGTGATGTTGGAGAAGGAAACTGTCTGCCTGATCCCTAATCAACAACAGGAAAAGCAGGCCTGGTACTGCATGTTTACTAAATCTCCCCATACTTTTTTCAGAGTGCAAAAATTAGAAGTACTGGGATGCATTAGGCACACCCTTGAATGATCATTACCCTGAGGGGAACAGAGATATGCCTATCTCACATAGAATCTCTACTGTTTGATATAATGTTGCCTTATGTATGTTGGCCAGGTCTTGCAATATGTTTATCATACAAGTAATCTACAGTCCTCCAAGCATTCTCATTAAATGCACTAGGACAAGTTTAATGAATAATAATTTGCATTTAGGACCATTTGCAGGAGGATATCGTCAAATCTATAAATTCAGATTTGTATCTCTTGTCCAAGACATCACTCCAGCAAAACTTTCAGGGACCATTCTTGGTCCCACAACATGGAAAATAATCCAGTTAATTAGTTCGTACATACTGATGGCTGAAAACCAGCATTTGCAAGAGTTTTGAGATACAATTTGAAACAAAACTGCAGCATAAACGACAACATGTTTTAGAGCAATAAAAACCTGGAAAAACATACTATTTAAAATTTTACAGAATATCTGAACTCCAATCTTGTAATTATTCATAAACAGAAAGAGCCATGTTAACAAAGCCTTTGGCTCCAACTGAAGGTTATGCTGGATAAATTTTTCCAGTATAAGAACTCTATATCTTAGTAGGAATGAGATGAAAGAAATGTGTTTAAAATGGTTAAACCTGGGCCGACCTTTTAATTTTTCTGGAAAAATGTGGAAAATTTAATGAGAAAAATAATTACTGACAGTTACAATCAATGCAATTGTAGAAAAGATCAGAGTGGCTGTGATAATAGTCTGGGGCAATTCAGGAACACGGGCAAGGTAGAGTATGTTGTAGTTACAAGGGGGGAAACGTCACCCAAAAGAAAATAGGTTGCCCCATTTTTCACGTGTCTTCTGCACATTATTCAGCAGTTTTTCCGGTCCTTAAAATGTAACGTTCTGTTCTGTATTTAACATCTTGTTTTCATGGGGCACACTGCTGAATTATCCCTAGCAGTTGTTCTCTGCCTGTCTCCGGAGATCAGGGACTGAACCATGACTCAGAGAGTCACAATATAGTCCCTGATTACCCCTTGCTCCAGGAAGAAAATAAACTGCATTAGCCTTTTACCTGGTACAGATGATTTCTTCTCTCTGCACCAGCCAGGCTGTGCTGGTCAGTGTGTCGGGGCAAGGGTCATAGCCAGACATTACTCACTCCCCATGCATCTGCAAAGGAGTGGGAATAGCTGCCTTGTAGAGGCCATTCACCCTTTTGTAATGCAATCTGCACTCAGGGTAAATTGCACTGTGTAAGAGGGCACTTTAAGCTTCTCTCTAGGAGAGAGGTGTATATGACAAACTCCATTCTTGTCCTGTGTCTATAGTATGTGTTTAGGCAAATGACTCTGAAGCGTCAAAGCTGCTTATATTGATCTTTAATCCCTGATCTACTGCAGTGAAAACATGATATAACCGTCCAAGTTTCCTTGAGAGCTGCCTTTGCAGTGTGAGGCCATTGGAGGTACAGTGCTTAGCACCTCACAAGGTTTAGTCCATGTATGAACACCCGTGGGGGTTGCCAGCAATGATCTGACTGCCCATTTTCCCTATGTTTATTTTAAATGCACTATTTCTTGTGGTCAGCATATTCTTGTTTGTTTATTAGAAAAAGATAATTAGGGTCATTAAGGAAGAAAAAAGAAGCTTCTAGATCATGATGGTGATAAAAATGGTCTCTCACCTATAAGCAGGTTAGCAAGAGAAGCGTGTGGAAAAGGCACTCTCTTTGCCCCTTGTACTTTTCCATGCACAAATCAAGAGCACTTTTCAAGTTAAAAAAGAACATACTATCTATCTTTTTCAGTTCTGCAACATGAAAGGGAATCAGAGACCCAGTTGTTGACCAGTTCAAGTTGTGCCCTTTTGGCACATTGCCTCTTGCTCCAGGAAAGTGTAAAACTGGAGAGTGAAAATTCAAGGAAAGTGAAAAAAATCATGCACTATGTCAGAATCCATTATTTCTTTGAAGTTCAGTTTGTTGTCTGCTGTCATGGGACTGCCTTCAAAGAGTGCATGGAATATTTAAAAAACAAAGTGAGAAAGCAGGCAGCACTTTCCTGTTACTGTCTGCAGATATTTTGACACTCCAAACAATCATCATGGGTTTCCCAGGTGCTTGATGTTACATAATTTGTCATGATGTCTGCTATGAGTGCCCCTGGACTTCATGTCTTACTATCCTCCACTCTCTTTTTGTGGCACTTAAGTGGGAATAGGTGTCATCAAGGAGGTATACAGTGCCAATAATTCAGTATTTTCACAAAGAAGGGTTTTGTCTACAAAGAATGGCATTCATTCACTCTAATAAACAAATGAAGGCAAGTTTGTCTGAGAAGACTTTTACTGAACAAGCGCAATCACCTGAGAAAGAGGACTTCAAGCAAAACGAGAAAATTTAGAGAGTATATGTATTTATTTTTGCTAACTGTATCAATCACAGTGCTATGTTCTTTGTCAGAAGACTGATACTGTGTGATGCAAAGGATCTTTTAAATGCTTTTAGATGATCAAGTTACTGGGAGAATACTCAGGTTTGTTGTACATATACAAAAAGAAATAATATAGTGATACACAAAGGAAAAATATGGAGAACCAAATGTATTTAAGAGAGTGGGAAAGAAAAACCTCCTTAAAAAAAAAAAAAAGAAAATAAAAATAAAAATATGAGCTATACATGGCTTTAGTAGATAGTCCAGGTTTGATCATTACTCATGCAAGTGTCTCTTATTGTCTTCAGAGGGAGATTTTGGCTCAGTAGCTAACAACAAAAAGATAAGGTATTCAGAAACAATTCTCCCTGAAATGTCATATATATTCAGTTTTCTGCTCCTACTTTGAGAATGTTGGAGCCTTATGGTATGTGGAAGACCTCTAAAATAAACATTGATAGATCCCTGCCTGGAGGAAATTATAATCTAAATTAGTCATAGTAAGAAAGTAAATGTCATGGAAAGTGTACTTCTGACTCTAGAAGAATCTAAAACTCTCTTGGTTTGCCTTTGCTCATCCTGCATCTCCCTCTGTGCTGACATTGTGATGCAGCGTACGCCAAGGAAATGCAGCTGAAGCTGCTGGGCACCTGCGGGAGATCCCAGAAGGGACTTAGTCATTGTCAAGTTCATTCTTCAGTTTAGAAAATGATTTAAACAAGTGTACTTGTCCAAAAAGTAGCAGTCCTGAATCTTAGCCTGTTCCATGTGCACAGACATGACCAAGGGAGCAGGAGCCAGAATGGAGGACTTCCAAATCAGAGCATTGCAAGGGGTCAAAATTGTGTAATGTGTATATCTATCACAGATGTGATGTGAGATCAGCTGTTTTGTGCCTTGTGCTTACTATTTTCTCTCTTCCTGAAGAAGTGGCATCTTGTTGACAGTAAGTGAAGTGATCTCTACTCTTGTGTTTGAACATCTGCATTTTAGGCCTTAGGCTAGATAAACTAAGTAGATAAAGTAGAATGTTTGTATTTAGCTGTCTATAGGTTTGCCAAGTTTCAGGGTTTCCCTTAATAACTCTTTGCTATCTCACCTCACAGCGGAGAAGTCTGAATTTTGAATAATGTGAAAAGTCCACTAACATTTCTTTACCACTTCAGAAGAGCTAGGTCTCTGTTGCTGTGGAAATTGGAATCAAACCCAAAGATTCAATGGGAAGACTTTGGGATAGTGTTTGTCCTGGAGTCAATGTTGCAAGTGTGACTGTATTTATATGAAACCTCTTGACTTTAAAAGGAGAAATTACTGGTTCATGAACAAATTATAAATCCCACAAGGGTTACATATTTACCTAATGCCCATTTTTTTCTACTGCTTGTTCCACCACTAAAATCATAACCTTGCTTATAACCTCAGTAATTTCTATAATAACCACTCGTGATGTAATAAATAGAGGATTAGGACATTGGGTAGGGAGTAATCAGTAGGAAACTACAAAAGAGTCTGTGGTTTTGCTGATGTTTCTTTTAACAAAAGAGCAGAGTGGCAGGAAAAGAGAAAATAAATAAAAGATAAGGAGAATTATCTGTAAATAAAACGCTTTCCTAAAATTTTCCCTGAGGTTCTAATCTTCTTTAGTGTGACCCAGACAACATCAGAAGAGCTTCAGCATTTTGAAGGGAGAAACCTATTTCACACCTCCCCTAATCTTGGAGAGCTTCCTCCAAGAGTCCCTATACAGAATTAACATAACACTTTGGGCCCGAGTTCTGCATCTTGCAAAGTTAATGAAATCAATGGGCCATGTGTGAATGGATCTGTTTGCAAGGTCCTGGCTTTAAATTAACATCTAGACCCCATTTGTTTTCTGTTGGCTTCTTAAGGGATATCATGGGCTGGGAAAATAAGCATAAGAATGGAAGTCATAGGAACTTAGCACTGTGGGATGGCTTGGCCAGTGAGACCAGTCCCTCTCAGCTACATTATAAATGCGTAGCTTGTGAAGCACCTACAACGTATTTCCTATTTTTTCTTGGAAAAAAAATATAAAACTTATTGTAAAGAAATCCTGTGTTTTAGTCCTGGCTCTAATCAACGGGATGCTGGTGTTTCACTTTGGTGTGAACAGATTCTAACCAGGTATCACGCACCTGCTGCTATAAATTCCCACTGTGCTAGCATATAAAATCCATTTCTTTATTTGTGGGACACATGCAATAAAAGAGAGACTGTTATCCCAATTTAATGTTTTCCTGTCTTTGCAGACCTGCACCTATCAGATCAAAAAGGAAAATATAAGTATTTCCTTTCTGTCATTTAATTTTCCTTGTTATACACAGTTGTTTTTTAAGAAAAGGCGCTGCATTTTCTTTAATATTTGGAAGTACCAGCTCCAAAGAAACAAAATATAATGGCTATAACGGAAATATACTATCTTCCAACTTATCAAGCAACATTCCTAATAATTTGCTGTAAAATATACATAATGAAATCAGACAACAAGAACAGAATATTTAAAATGTGTGACTAATCTAATTCATTAAGTGACGCACATTTGATAGTTTGAGTTGGCTGGTAATATACAAACACACTCTGTGGTTGTTTATCCTGAATCATGTGCATATACACTGCTATATTAAAGCCAATAAACAATCCAAAAGGAATTTTCCCAGTCATTATGACATACCTTTTTTGAACCTGCTAGGTTCAAAATGATAGAACTAATGATAGAACAAGTACAGAAGCTCCGTAAATCACTTATCTTGCCCTATAGTTGCCATCGTTCCTCTTTCCTTACTTTAATGGAGGCACACTGTCTAAGAAAACATGTAGCAAAAGGATATTTTCTATGTACTGTCAGTCCTAAATTACATCTCTGTGAAAGTAGCACTAGTCATGTCATGCCATTTTACTAAGACAAGGACTCACAAGTGCACTGCCCACAGCAGAATCACATTTCACCTGTCCTTCTGCGGCCTGCACTACATTGACAGGATCTGTGACAAGAAGCTGAACAGATTTGTTGTTCTCAGGTTGACGGGCTTATATTTGTAGCGGTCCCATCTTCTGTTGGCAGCAGGCTCTGCCATAGATGTGGCTATGGGAGAACACCATTATTCTCTGGTACCTTAAGATCATGTTACTCAGGTAATCTTCTTGTCTTTCTTCTCCTGAACTCTTGGGAAGGTTCCAGGAAAAGTAAGAGGTGCTGAATTACTATTTTTGTTATTGTACAGAACTGAAACCCAACTCCAAACGTCCTTCATTATCTCCTCAAGCCTTCAAGCCTAATTGACAGCAAGTCTTTATATCTTGATTTGTTCCCATTAGAAGTCCTTGTGTCCTTGAATAAACAGGTAAGGTAATAACTTTAATTACTGCTATAATTAGGTGTATCTGAAGCACCTGTGCTTTGGCATGAGAAAAAAGACCCAAAACTGCACTTTCCTTTCTGCAACATTGATACGTATTTTTTCTTAATACCATTCATTTAGGGGGTAAAGGCACCCAAAGTAGACGTGGCAGCTTAAGTTTAAGAGGCAGGAAAAAAAGATCTTATTTTTTGTTTGAATTGCTGTTATATGAACTTATTTATTACTATAACAGAGTGGGAAGAAATCTTCAAGTAAAAAGCAATAAAATGTATGGAACATCTTTAAAAGGCAATAGCCTCTTTTGTACTAAAAGTCATTAAAGAAGCCAAACAAAAATAATTGAATCATCAATAGAATAACACAGCAGAATACTTCATAAGGCAAAATGTCTTCTGCATTTGTTTTGGTTTTGTTAGCAAGACCCTATACTGTGTTGAGTATATTCTAAAAAAAAACCAGAAGGCATATATATATATGTATAAAATTATGTGTGTAATGTACATTGCATGTGTGTGGCTACAATTTGGCTTGCAACCTGTAAGTTTAGCACTATTACACAACTGGTGATGAAAAGCAAAATAAAACCCCCCTTTTAAACTGTGTATGAACAAACTTACATTTCAAAAGGAACAGAGTGATCATAGAAAACAAGAGTAAATAGCTCACTTCTGACTGAAACTCTAAATCCCTTTGAAATAATTTTAAAATGCTAATTGAAGTAGATATCCTGAGAATGTATAGTCAGTATCCATACCACCTTCACATCAGAAAACAAGAAAAGTAGGCAATTAATTCATAGTCACAGACAGAAAGGTGCGTTTCAATAATGTTAGGCAATGCTATTATTAAGGAAAACAATGAAATTCAAGGTTGAGTATCTGAATTAATGTATCTCAGTATTTGGCACCCAAGGAAAATGAGACTGATTTTTGGAATTACAGAGTAGACTCAGTATCCAGGATACTTTATGTAGTCCATGTGCATCTACATAGACTTTGGAACTATATTTTAGTAGTCCAGTTTTGAAAATTTGGGTATTGATTGGAACCTCCTTGTTTTCATTTTATTGAATTCTAACTGGTGCAGTTAATTGAAACAACTTGGCCACAACATGTATAAAAATCACACCACACTGAAAGGGTAGGGAATGCTGAAATCAGTGACATTTTTCAATGAGAAATTGCTTTAAATAACATTATATTCATGTTCACTGTTGCATTGAAATACAGTTTTTGAGAACCAATTGAAGTACTTCAAAGGTTGAAATTGAAGTGAAAATTTATTAATATTTGCAGTTTTGTTTCAATTCTGAAATGGAAAAAGAATTTTTAAAGAGGCCTGGAGACCCATGTTACTGAGGGAGTTGGCAGAAATGCCCACTAAGCCACTTTCCATCATTGCCAGCAGTCCTGGCTAACTGGGGAGGTCCCAGTTGACTGGAAGTTAGCAAATGTGATGCCCAGCTACAAGAAGGGCCAGATAGGGGATCTGGGAAATGACAGGCCTGTCAGTCTGACTTCAGTGCCGGGGAAGATTATGGAGCAGATCATCTGGAATGCCATCATGTGGCACATACAGGACAACCAGGTGATCAGGCCTGGTCAGCATGGGTTTATGAAAGTCAGGTCCTGCTTGGCTAACCTGACCTCCTTCTATGACAAGGTCACCCATTTAGTGGATGAGGGAAAGGCTGTGGCTGTTGTCTACCTAGACTTTAGTAAAGCTTTTGACACCGTTTCCCACAGCATTGTCCTGAAGAAACTGACTGTCCATGGCTTGGATGGGTGTACTTTTTGCTGGGGTAAAAACTGTTTGGATGAGCAGGCCCAAAGAGTGGTGGTGAGTAGAGCTAAATCCAATTGTTGGCCAGTCATAAGTGGTGTTCCCCAGGGCTCAATATCGGAGCCAGTTCTGCTTAATAATTTGCCAATGATCTGGATGAGGGGATCGACTGCACCCTCAGTAAGTTTGCAGACAACACCAAGTTTGGTGTGAGTGTTGATCTGCTTGAGGATAGGAAGGCTCTACAGAGGCATCTGGACAGACTGGGTCAATGGGCCGAGCCCAATGGTATGAGATTCAACAAAGTTAAGTGCCAGGTCCTGCACTTGGGTCACAACAACCCCATGCAGTGCTACAGGCTTTCTCCTTCCTGATGTGGACAGCAACATTGGAAAAAACAGATGGGCCCAGTCTATTGATACATGGCTCCATGGCTGGTGTCACCTCCACAATTTTGGGTTTTTTGGTAACAGTATGGCCTACATGGCACCAGGCTTGCTGGACTCAGGTGCTATTCACCTTTCTGGAAGGGGGAAGAGGGTCTTTGCTCACAAGTTAGACGGCCTTTAAACTAGGCTCAAAGGGGGAGGGGGATCATATCAGGCTTGCCCATGACAAGCTGTGGGATCACATACCAAGGTTAGAGGGACAGGGTGCTAAGCTAGGGCCCTCAGCCTGTTGCTCTGAGATGTGTTGCCTACACTGCAGCACACTTGAAATATTACAGAGATGAGCCAGGAGCACCTGAGGTAACAGGAAACAAGAGGGAAACACCAGTGAAATACCTCAAAGGAATTGAGGGGTGTTAGTCTAAGATGACATGGCCAACAACCCAGCTAAAGTGCCTCTATACCAATACATGTAGCACGGGCAACAAACAGAAGGAGTTGGAGGCCACCATGCTGCTAGAAAGCTACAACCTGGTTGCCATTACTGAAACTTGGTGGTACAAATCCCATGACTGGAGCGTGGTTATCGATGGCTGCAGGCCAGGAAGAGAGGTGGAGGCATTGCCCTCTACATCAAGAAATGGATAAAGTGTGAAAAGCTGTCTCTGAAGAATAGCCACAAGCAGGCTGAAAGTCTATGGGTAAGAATTAGAGACCGAGGCAACAAAGGGAACCTTGTGGTTGGTGTCTGATCAAGGGGAGCCTATTGACAAAGGCTTCTTACTCCAGCTACAAGAGGCATTGCACTTGCAGGCTCTCATCCTGCTGGGGGACTTCAACCACCCTGACATTTGCTGGACAAGTAGCACAGCAAGCTGTAGGCAATCCAGGAGACTCCTGGAGTCCATTGAAGATAACTTTTTAAGCCAGGTAATAGACAGCCCTACCCCTGGGGATGCAATACTGGACCTGATGGTCAACAATGCTAGTGAGCTCATCAGTGATGTCAAGATTGGAGTCAGCCTGGGCTGCAGTGATCGTGCACTGGTGGAGTTTGAAGTTCTGAGGGATGTAGGTCAGGGGAAGAGTAAAGTCAGGACCCTGAAATTTAGGAGAGCAAACTTCCAGCTCTTCAAGGAGTTAGACAATAGGACCTCCTGGGAAACTGCCCTCAGGGTCAAGGGAGCAGAACAGAGCTGGCAGATCTTTAAGGACACTTTCCACAGAGTGCAAGAGTTCTCGATCCCCAAGTGTAAGAAATCAGGAAAGGAGGGCAAGAGACAGGCATGGCTGAGTCAAGACCTGCTGGTTAAACTAAAGGGCAAGAAGGAAATGCACAGGCGGTGGAAGCAGGGACAGGTATCCTGGGAAGAGTACAGGGACGCTGCTCAGTTGTGTAGGGATGGGGTCAGGAAGGCCAAGGCGCAGCTGAATCTGAACTTGGCAAGCGATGCAAAGAATAATAATAAGGGCTTCTACAGGTATGTCAGCCAGAAAAGGAAGGTCAAAGAAAGCGTACCCCTCCTGATGTGCAAGACTGGCAAACTGGTAACAACAGATGAGGAGAAGGCTGAGGTACTCAACAACTCTTTTGCCTCAGTCCTCACTGTCAACCTCTGTTCCCACATCTCTCAAGTGGATGGACCACAAGGAAGGGAGTGGGGGAGCAAAGTCCCTCCCACTGTAAGAGTAGATCAGGTTTGTGACCGCCTGAGGAACATGAACATACAGAAGTCTACGGGACCTGATGAGATGCATCACTGAGTCCTGAGGAAATTGGCTGGTGTAGTTGCCAAACCACTCCCCATGATATTTGAAAACTCATGGCAGTCAGGTGTAGTGCCTGGTGACTGGAAAAAGGGAAACACTGCACCCATTTTAAAAAAGGGTAGAAAGGAGGACCCTAGGAACTACTGACCTGTCAGCCTCACCTCTGTGCCTGGGAAGATCATGGCATAGATCCTCCTAGAAGTTATGTTAAGGTACATGGAGGAAAGGCAGGTGATTTGAGAAGCCAGCAAGGCTCCACCAAGGGCAAGTCCTGCCTGACAAGTCCTGCCTGATCAACCTAGTGGCCTTCTATGATGGAGTGACTACACCAGTAGACAAGGGAAGAGCTACAGATGTCATCTCTCTGGACTTCTGTAAGGCCTTTGACATGGTCCCCCACAACATCCTTCTCTCTAAAATGGAGAGTATGGATTTGATAGGTGGACTTTTTGGTGGATGAGGAATTGGTTGGATGGTTGCATCCAGAGGGTAGTGGTCAATGGCTCAACGTCTAGATTGAGATCAGTGACAAGTGGTGTCCCTCGGGGGTCTGTATTGGGGCCAGTACTGTTTAATATCTTTATCAATGACATAGTGGGATTGAGTGCACCCTCAGCAAGTTTGCAGATGACACCAAGCTGAGTGATGCAGTTGACAAGCCTGACGGATGGGATGCCATCCAGAGGGACCTGGACAAGCTCAAGAAGTGGGGCCGTGTGAACTTCATGAGGTTCAACAAGGCCAAGTGCAGGGTCCTGCACCTGGGTTGGGGCAACCCCTGGTATCAATACAGGCTGGGGGATGAAGGGATTGAGAGCAGCCCTGCCAAGGAGGACTTGGGGGTACTGGTGGATGAAAGACTGGACATGAGCCGATAAAGTGGGCTTGCAGCCCAGAAGGCCAACCATATCCTGGGCTGCATCAAAAGAAGCGAGGCCAGCACATCAAGGGAGGTGATTCTGCCCTTGTATTTGGCACTGGTGAGGCTGCACCTCGAATATTGTGCTCAGTTTTGTGCCCCCTCACTACAGGAAAGACATTGAGGTGCTGGACCAGGTCCAGACAAGGGCAACAAAGCTGTTCAAGCATTGGAACAGGCTGCCCAGGAAAGTTGTCGAGTTGCAATCTCTGGAGGTATTTAAAAGACGTGTAGATGTGGTGCTGAGGGACATGGTTTAGCAGTGGACTTGGTAGTGCTGGGTTAACGGTTGGACTTGGTGATCTTACAGGTTTCTTCCAACCTAAATGATTCTATGATTCTATATCTTACATGCACATTATAATCTGTAAGATATTTGTTGATTTTCAGAAGATGGCTACCTCTTCCCTAAAAATGAAGGCCACTTCTGAGTATCAAGGTGGGCATTCCAAGCCAATATTCGCTTTTGAAAATTTTGACCTACATACTTTCCTAACATAAATTTTCATTGGAAGCAATTAGTCTAGGTACCAGAAAACTGTCAAGCAGTCAAAAAGAAAGGAAGTGGTCTATGCGACTGTGATTTGGGAGAGGTAAGACAGACTCTAAATAATCTATTAAAATATGTTCCACACTATAAAAGATTGAAAACCTACCATAAAACAAGGCACAATAGGGGATGATATGGGATAACTGACTTGCCATCAACCACACTGTTTTTTTTCCTTAAATAAATATAAGAATTCAGGCACTAGTGCTGTCCAATATACACTTTCCTTGAGCATTATATTTCCATAAAATCAGTTACTATGACCTAAAAAATAGCTGATCTGTGGGTAAGGAATATTTTCAAAAGAAATTCCTTAGGAATTTTTATTAGATGTCTAGCTATATGTAACTGTAAGAGATAGAGACAAGCCATTTAAATATCTGAACTTCAAAAAAAGGCCCAGTGTTTAGAAAAGATTTAAAATCTATTGAGGTTTTAACAATTCTTTAGTTTCATTCCCTCTCCCTCATACACCTTCATGACTGTGGGAGAGATGTGCTTAGTTCATTTTTAACCATTTAAAAATTGTATTTCTACTTTCAGCTGGTCATCTGAGTTCCATCCATATAAGGACTTCTAAGAGACATTCGTGGTCCCTGCTGTAGCATGAGATGAAGCATCTTCCAAAGACACTCATATTTCTCCACTCACTGTAGAAGTAGCTTAGATGCCTAAATTCTGCTCAATGACTCATTTTCAGCTGAAGTTAAGTGAAATAAGTTTCAACCTGTCTAAGGACATCTGTAAAAACATATGAAGCATAGGTCGGATTTTCTAAAGAAAGATGTTTGGAAGCTGGAAACAAGACCTCAGAGGAGCTTTTTGCCTTACTCCACTGGGTGAGGAAAGCATCCTGGTAAAGCATAATACAACTTAAAGTTTTTCACTTTTTGTAGGCCTCCTACTCCAGATATTTCAGTGTTGTCAGGAGGTAACAAAGATGCGGAGTGCAAATGACATCAGTTTGAAGTAGACTTCTGAATGTTTGCCAGATTTGTGTTCATATTCTTGGAAAACTTTAACATCTTGAAGGAATTAGAAGCAATAAAGCCCAAAAAGTAGTTTTGCTGTTGTTTCTTCATTCTTTCCTTCCAAAGGAAGAGATTTGTATATCAAAATGTGTCTGTTGTTTCCTTTTAATTTTTATAACCATTTCCACCTTTATGTTAATTTCTAAACTAGTAAAGAACTACAACATAAATGAGGATCATCTATTAAGTGATAAAACAACACTTTTTCATGACATAAATGCTGTAAAAGGAACAAAAAGTAACAGCTGCTGAATTTCTGCAAATAGTACTGTATAACTCTAACCACAAAACAATGTATTAAATAGCTTCTGTTTTTCTCATGTGGGAGACAAATTAATATGTATCTTTGTAGCAGAGTCAGCTGGCATGACAGTTGCTCTCCATGTAAACTTTCTGCTCAGAAAACATGTTATTTCACAGAATCACAGACTCACAGAATGGTCAGGGTTGGAAGGGACCTCTGGAGATCATCTAGTCCAACCCCCTGAAAGAGCAGGGTCACCTACAGCAGGTTGCACAGGATGGCGTCCAGGCGGGTTTTTGAATGTCTCCAGAGTGGGAGACTCCACAACCTCTCTGGGCAGCCTGTTCCAGTGCTCTGCCACCCGCAAAGTAAAGAAGTTCCTCCCCACATTAAGATGGAACTTCCTATGTTCAAGTTTGTGCCTGTTACCTCTTGTCCTATCACTGGCCACCAATGAAAAAAGACTGTTCCCATCCCCCTGGCACCCTCCCTTTAAGTATTTGTAAACATTAATAAGATCCCCCCTCAATCTTCTTTTGTCTAGACTAAAAAGATCCAAGTCCCTCAGTCTTTCCTCTTAAGAGAGATATTCTAATCCCCTAATCATCTTTGTAGCCCTCTACTGGACCCTCTCCAGCGGATCCCTGTCTTTCTTGAACTGGGGAGCCCAGAACTGGACACAGTACTCCAGATGCAGCCTCACCAGGGCAGAGTAGAGGGGAAGGATGACCCCCCTCGACCTGCTGGCCACACGCTTCTTGATGCACCCCAGGATGCCATTGGCCTTCTTGGCCACCAGGGCACATTGCTGGCTCATGGTCATCCTGTTGTCCACCAGGACTCCCAGGTCCCTTTTCACAGAGCTGCTCTCCAGCAGGTCAGCCCCCAACCTGTACTGATGCATGGGGTTATTCCTCCCCAGGTGCAGTACCTACACTTGCCCTTGTTGAATTTCATAAGGTTTCTCTCTGCCCAACTCTCCAGCCTGTCCAGGTCACGCTGTATGGTGGCACAGCCTTCTGGTATGTCAGCCACTCCTCCCAGTTTCATGTCATCAGCAAACTTGCTGATGGTACACTCTATCCCTTCATCCAGGTCACTGATGAATATATTGAACAGGACTGGACCCAGTACTGACCCCTGAGGGACACCACTTGTTACTGATCTCCAACTAGACTCTGCACCACTAACCACAACCCTCTGAGCTCTATCTGCCAGCCACTATTCAACTGACCCTGCTGTCCATTCATCTAACCCACACTTTCTACGCTTACCTGTGAGGATGATGTGGGAGACAGTGTCAAAAGCCTTGCCCAAGTCAAGGTAGACAACATCCACTGCCCTCCCCTCATCCACCCATCCAGTCACACTATCATAGAAGGCTATCAGATTAGTCAGACATGAGTTCCCCTTGGTGAATCCATGTTGATTACTTCTGATAAACTTCTTTTTTTCCAGATGCTTTGAGATGACACCCAGAACAAGCTGTTCCATCATCTTTCCGGGGATGGAGGTGAGGCTGACCGGCCTGTAGTTTCCCAGGTCATCCTTCTTGCCCTTTTTGAAGACTGGAGTGACATTAGCTTTCCTCCAGTCCTCAGGCACCTCACCTGTCCTCCAGGACCTTTCAAAGATGATGGAGAGTGGCCCAGCAATGACTTCCCCCAGCTCCCTCAGCACTCGCGGGTGCATCCCATCAGGCCCCATGGACTTGTGGATATCCAGTTTACCTAACTGATCTCAATTGTGGTACAAAAGAATCACTAGGCTTGACACATGCAGGTGGAGCGTGGTCTGGTATAGGTTAGATCATTAGTCCAAGACTGTGATACCTAATATTTGGGATTCAGTTTAGGGCATTCCTGTTACTTTTCCAGGCCAGGAATAGGCTGCCACAACATTTCAGTTCTCAAACTTGTGCCCTTGTGACTACTGCATATCAGGGTAAGGCTTTGAGTGAAACAAGCAGACGCTCTCTCCTGCATCAATCTTCATTTTCATACAAATATCCCCAGGAATAAAACAAAAGAAAAGATAATACCACCAAAATTGAAACATTAGCAAATAGTTTTCCACAATGAGTAACAGTTCGACACAAAGGATTTTGAGTACAAATGCCTTCATCTATTTGTTCTGTTTTTTTAGAGGTGTTAAATATGCTAGTTTAAAAAATGCATTTATTCTTGAAAATGTATTTCAAAGGCTGAAATCTGCTGTATAGTATCTTTGTGATAGCATAAGATTTAAAAGAAAAGTATTGCCCCTAACTTGAAAGATACTATTTTTCATCATTTGGGTCACCAATTTAATGCGATTTAACATTAAGCTTTCTGAATTTTGTGATCCATTGTAAGAGTCTCTTTTTGCAGAGAGAGGTAACTTTATCTGGTATTCACAACCCAGCATGACTCCAGCATTTTAGAAAGCAATGACTCCTAATAGCTTAGTTTTTCAACTGCAAGTAGAATACAGGCTAATTGCAACAAAGCCCCTCAGTTTAGTAAAACTTGAATCTCCTGACCGGTCAGACAAATCCATTAGGATTTTATTGGGTCCTAAAAAGAGTTATGTGATTCCCTAGGATCCAATCCTTGTCAATCAGGCATGGTAAATTGGATTCTTGAATAGGGAAATCCCTAAGGGAGAGAAGATGTTATCTAGATCAGATGCAGTGATTTTTCGGCTCTGTGCTCACTAGGTTCTGTTCTCTCTTTAGTGAACCAATAAAACCATAATAAGTATTGATTAACCCATTACTGAGCATTATCCACTGGCTTCTGCCTGACTGTATTTAAACACAACACAGTGCCTCTCTGCTGCCATTGTACAGCTGTTTGCCTTTACATTGGCAGCCTTGGCAAGCTCATGACAGGTTTACTTAGTTTTCAAAACATCTTCAGTCACTTCATGTACATTTCAGATGCACTATTTTTTAAAAAATGTGTCTTGAAAACAGCTATATTTCCTCTAAAAGAGCAGGGAAAGGAAATAATGATCGACATTTTTATATTGTGTTGTGTGTTCGAAAAAGATTGCGTTTGCCCTTAAAAAATTCAGATACTTTAAAATTAAAATGCTGTAAAGCATTCACAATCCTGCAGAAGGAATATTTGTCATTAGAAATGGCACAAATAGTGGCTTTTTGATAGCATCTATAATTGTGAGCAATATATGACAGCTGTGTAGGTATCTTTCATTTGCACCCACCTGATTTCATTAGCTGTTGAATGTGTCATAACACTCCAGACGGTGGACTACAGACTGAAGCTGTGAAATTTTACTGGTGGGTGGGTGTGTAAGATCTGCCTCAAAATGGACTGTCCGTGCATGAACTTCAGTTTGTGTTGGAGTCGATCCACAGCACTTTTAAAACTTCTTACTGATCATTAGCTTTTGGGGGAGCTTTCTGAATTTCTTTCTGAGTACTACTCAATACTTGGGTGTACAGAGATCACCTAGATAAATTAACTTTGATTACAGGGGACAAGGTCAGGAGCTGAATGGACACAGGTCGAACCAAGGCATCACAGAAAGCTCTTTTTTTAGCAATCACATGAATCATTGGGCTTTTAGAAACTATTTTATTTTATCTTATGTTGAACACATGCAACATTTGCAGGAAGAGAGGAATATGTGCTTTGAAAAATTGATGTGTATTTATGTCTTTTTTTAGGCATAGTTTTCAAGGCTATATGGTGTTTTGTGTTCATTACAGAATAGTCATTTGATCAAGTGATTTTCAATACATTGTCAAAATAAATTACATTCACTTCATTAGATGTACAGGAAGTATAGCTGAAACAGGGACAAGTATTAATTTAGGACTCTGCAGAAACTGACACTCCATCTTATGACCCTGAGGCTGTATTATTCAAGATACCCCGTGATGGAAGGAAGTCTGTCTCCATAGCAATTACCTAAATCTTTTATCAGTCATTTCTGGAAAGAAAATTAGAGCAATTGTGTCAGGATGGTCATATGGGCAGAAATTGCACACTCATTCAAACCACTTATGTCTCTGACTTTGTCCCTGCTTGATGGCTGCTTTTGTTTACTACTACGCTTTTGAAAGTTTGATTGGACATGAGCAGATGTGCCGTACTGTAACCACAAAAGGTTGTCCTTTGTTTCCTTTCTATTTCTTTTATTTTTTTTTCCTAGAACTGTCACTGAATTGTACTATGTTTCTGTTTATTAAGCAAATTACTCTTTTACGTCAAAAAAAAAAAAACAGAAAAAAATCAACTGAAATTAGTTAAGATTAGCAGCAGCAAAATTCTCATTGTCATAGCTTTAATTATTACAGAGCGTGATAGTATTTAATGGCACAGGTTAATTTGATTGGACTCTTTGAAAATGCTGTTAAGAGCAGTACCTATTTTTATCACATCATATCAATCATATTGCACTTGTAGAATTTTATTGACTAGATAATTAGTGCAGCTCTACAGGGCTAGCTGCTTTTGGAAAAGGAAACCTGGCAAAATTTTAGCATCCTATTATTCTGAAAACGGTTAAACCAAATTAAAAGGGAAAACCTAGTGTTGAATGAGTAGGGCTGTCTCTTTAAGGAATAAAACAAAACAAAAGAAGCACCCTCTTCCTCCACATTTATATATTTTTTTCTCTGTTGGTTTTTGAAATAAGAATAAAAAGCTTAACTGTTGATCAATAATAGTTGCAGCCTACACTGAGTGGTATGAACAATAGCCTAAGCTCTCCCTTCAAGTTCCTTGTTCAGGAAAATTTACAATTAATGGCTTTCTTACAACAGCAGAGATATCCCCTTCTTCATGGCTCAGCTAGGGACCTGCCAGACTAATCTATTCCCAGTTTGCTGGCCATGGTCCTTTACTCTATCTGTCTTAGCATATTGATTTCTGAGCTGTCTTATTGGTTCCTAACATAATTATACCAGGAGTGGGTCTCTTAGTACAGCTAATACATTTACACCATGGCATCTAGGGAAGCTTATTATAGCAGCATCCGGTAGCACCGCTACAGTTAAGGGTCAGTTGCCATTTCCATTATAAACCCCATTTTTCAGGGGTTTATACCTTAGCTGTTTTAATCTGTATCAGGCTAAAACTTGGCATAGACGTTGTCAGTCTGCATAAAAATTATATGTTATTAAAAACATAAGTCAGTTAAAGCTGTTAAAAAAAAATTCTGGTCTGCATATAGATATGAAGATACTGTTAGACAGAATATGGAAAGATTTTATTTCTCTCCTTTGACTCTCTAAAACTGACAGCTTGTAAGCTGAAATATTTTGTTAGAAATGTAAATGTTTACTTTACAAAATACATCTTCTTTAAGCATTTCAAAGAGAAAAAATCTCCATTGCATAAAGCATTGATAAAACATTATGATAAAAGTGTAATGATTCTTTTGACACAGTATCATATCTAAAGGACAAGCGGCTCTGATGCAATGCCAATGAAAATGCCTCATACAATGTATGAATAATTGTTTTTAGAATTTTAAATCAATTTAGTGCTGTAAAAGGTGTCAGATTAACAGCCCTGGAAACTTAAGCCCTCTATTTATCCACAGAATGAGTACTCTTGGGTGTATGGGAGGGGGGGAACTGCGTGCCTTAACTGGAAGTGAAGGACTAAATGTAGGGGTAAGAGGATATTTCAACCTTTCTTCTAATTCATCTCATTGCTGACATAAAACCCATCCAATAAAGATACCCATTCGTGCTACTTCAGCTTACACTTTTTTTTTTTTTTCTGTAAAATGTTGACCAGTCCACAGTTTGCTTGAATGAGACCACTGATCCCTTCCATAAATTCTGGGCTCCCCAGTACTAAGATATGGACTTACTGGAGTGAGACCAGCACAGGACCACAATGACGATCAAGGGACAGGAGCATCTTTCATGTGAGGAGATGCTGGGAAAGCTGGGACTATTCAGCCTGAAAGAGAGAAGGCTCAGGGAGATCCCATCAATATGTATAAACACCTGATGGGAGGGAAAGAAGAACAGGGAACCACACTCAACAGAGCCAGGTGAAATTCCAGCTGAACACAGAATACTTTTTTACTGTGAGGGCGGTCAAACATTGGAACAGGTTTCCCAGAGAGGTTGTGGAGCCTCTATTTGTAGAGATATTTAAAACCCAACTAGACACGTCCCTGGACAACCTGTTTTATGTGACCCTGATTGAGCAGAGGGGTTGAATCAGATGACCTCCAGAGAAGTTCCTTCCAACCTCAACCAGTCTGTGATTCTGTGATTACTAAACAACATCCAAAAATCCACCGAAGGTGAAGTGAGTTAAACATTCAAATTAAACATGATACCTTCAGGAAGTTAACATCTAAACTGAAACCAGCCAAATGGTCAGCAAGATGGGATTGTAGATGTCAGAGCTAAAGAAGATTCCCCAGAATCAATCAGTGGAGAATTATCTTTTTATAGTGTGTTTTATAATCTTTACATAACCATCACCTTACTGAACCTCTTTATTGCCATCAACAGAACTAGTGAAATTCCAGATTTAATCTTTGATCAAGGGAGTAAATCACTGAAGAGGTCACTGTCCTCTTCTGAATCGCCCATTAGGTCACTAAATTAGGGACAAAATTTTGTTTCTGTTGCCACAAAATAGTCCAAACCACTGCCTCAGTATCTGGAGCCATGGGCAGCGGAGGAGTTCATAGTAGTTCAGGAGGCCCAAAGGATGCAGAAGAAAAAAGTTTCCTCATGTCTGAAGGGACACAAGAACCACTGTCATTGCTGGCTGCAGGATGGTAAAGTAATCCTGGCCTGGGGGCTACAGCCCAGGACCACTACTGGTCTCCATCTTAGAGATGGTCCACTAGAGGTTTGTAACTGAAAATATACTTAGGTAATAGGCTAGGGATACTGAAAGTAAAGCCTTGATATAATACAGGCATGTGTAACTGAGGCTAAAGAAGCTGAATCTACAGTGTCTAAAGAGCGGCGATATAAATTTTTTTATTCACTGGCCTCTGTTAAGGGAGAGATTGGTTTGGCAAGAAGGGATTTTGGACCACTTTGCATTTGTTCTCTTTCTTTCCCTTCTGGCTCTGTTTCCCTCACTTTCCCCTAGAGAAGTAAGAGCAACAACAGCATGCTTGGGAGTGAAGCTGACTGCAGGGCGTCTGGGGGCAAAAGGAGTAAGATTCCAACACTGAGCCACAACCAAAAGGTGTGCAAGTTAAGTCTCCTGCCTTTGTTATTCCTCTAGTAAGGGTGGAGGACTCAAAATACAGAAGGAAGAGCAGCTGATGCCAGCTGTCCCTCTCTTTCACCTAAAAGGGAGGGCAAGTCTCAGCTGCAGAGAGAATGGGAACATTGAGATGCCTCCAAATGATGTACCTTACGTACAGAACATACGGAACACAGACCAAACTCCGAACACCTTTTCCAGCAGTATGAGGCTTATAAGATTCATTTCTGTCCCTGCATTGTGAAGATTACTTCTTCCAAAGTTTTTCACTTCCACTGAATATAGGTATTCTGTATTTTTTTTCCCCGCTCTAACAGTCCTGCTTTGTACTTCCGATTCCAGTAGTTCTCCTTCCATTACTTCAAAATTTTACAGGATAGGACTTATGTTTTAGGATTGACTTTAGGCAGCTTGATGCTACTTACATGCAACTGCCAATCTGAGTTGTTTAGGTTTTTTTTCTATGTATGTAAACAATGGTTCAAATGGACGGATGTCCCCTAGAATGCTATAGTGCTCTCCCTGGAACATCAAATGCTGATATTAACTCCTCTACTTCCTTCTGTATTTTGGATTAAGAACTTTATTTAGAGATTTTTCTATCCCTTTCCCCTGCTCCCCCATGCATTCATGTTCTGTTGTGTTTGTGGTTATATAGATATTCCTATATCAAATGCTTGCCATAGTTTTTAACTATTGAGATGTTAAAAACAGAACACCACCACCACCACCACCCCCCCTTAATATCTGTAATGGTAAGGGTTTAAACATTTCAAATTTTAAATCTGCTATCAGTGGGACAAACAAAAGAGTAGACACTAAATTCCTATTTCCTATTTTTTCTTGCTTCTACAACATGTGTGATGTAGGGTTTCTTTTTCTCAATTCCTATGGTTCTTTAAAAAACAAGGTTCAATTTGATTGAGAGACTGTGTTAGCCTTAATGCTGATCCAGTATTCTACATAGTATATGTGTGTATATTTGCATAAATGAAAAAAAAATTAAAAAGTATGCAGCATTATTAAGCATAATAAATCTCAAAGAGTTAGTATTTGGATTTCTTTAAAGTAAGCACCTTCTAAACATCATTATCACTTCAAAGAGATGTTGAAAATGTTGTGTCAACAAGTTCTGTCATGAACCTTTCTTTTCCAAATCCAAACACATTCAGAAAGTGGAAGAGAACTGTAGAAAAAACAACGAAACAACTAAATATTGTTTTTTAACTTCAAGAAATCATAAAATACAAGGCATGATTCAAGCTTGACAAAAACATTACAATTGACATCAATGAACTATTCACATGAATGTACGTTTCAAGGATGCAGACCTTAGATGTAGAAAATACCTATTAGGTAATCAATCCATCTCCCTGTCATGGCTCTTGCATTTTTTAGTGATTTATCTGGTCTAGTTTAAGTGTCTTAATTGATGAGACATTCAAAGCTTCATAAGAAAGACCAAAGGAAAAATGTTCAGGTTGAGTTTTGAGTAAGTGTTTTAGTTTAACAATGGAAACAATTCCAGCAGACCTTATAGAAATAGTTCCATCCCTCTGTATAAAATTTCTTCAAGTCTCAGCTGAATTAGATTTAAAACAAAGAAGTCATCATGCTCTGAAAGGGGCATAGCAGTACAGATACATAAGAACTAGCAGGCACACTGTAACAACGTAATTCATACTCACAGACTACTGTATTAGTTGGCAAAACCCCCAACTTTGCATAGCCTGTCATAACAAAGAATTGCCAACTATTTATTTTAGTGTTCCTAATTGTTGTCAGAATATGACCTGGGTCTGTGACACAGAATTTTTCAAAGTCAGCCTGGGAAAAGGGGCGTACATTTATCAATGTTTTTATTTTATTCACCAATGCAGCAGCACTTGTGAAGGTCTGTTTTTATTTAATTCTCAAGATTTTGTTGTTAATGGAAAAGCTGTCTCATAAATTAGGGAAGTGCTCAATTACAGGCCTGACAAAGATTGATTTAGGTCTGTGCTTGGTCACTACTGGCAAGTGAGGGCCAGTAAAAACCAAGTCAGAACTAATGGCACATCACCTTAAAGGTGATGAGGGAATAAGCAGATTTAAGAAGAAAAAATGGTTGTATAACAGCACATTCTGTGAAGCCTTGGTCAGAAGACATCTGAAGTCAGTCTGAACCTTTCCATTGACTTTAGTGTGTTTTGCTTCAAATACCAGTTATAAAAACCCTGTTGCATGGGGGGCACAGAGCTGTGGTGCTCAAGGAACAGACTCTCGCTGGGAGGTATGGGTGGCATGTATCTTGCTGCAGAGGTACTTCTGGACTGGGATCTCATGTGCTGATGGAAAAGAAGGGAAATAACTTTTAAAAGCTACTTTACTGAATGTGCATTGTCAATGGTAAGTCCCAGTACTCCTTCATATTGCTTTTATAGTTGCAATTTCATCTTCAAATTCAGGGGGAATGTTATTGGTAGAGATCTAACACTCAAGTGTCAATGTTGATAGTATTAATGTGAAGAGAAAGCAAAGTAATTTGAAGTAGTCATGCCTCATTGAAGGAGAACTAAACTTCCTTACAACTACTACAGCTGAGGAATTAAGAACAAGTAAGGATGAAAATCACATCAGATGAGAAGCTAAGATGTGAAAAAAATGTCACCAAATATTAGTGAAATCCAGTGGAAAACAACATCTCCTCCTTTTCTTAGGCAGAGTAGGTGATATTTCTCGTCCACTAATTCAGGTGTGAAGGTCTGGTTAGTGACTGTATGAGTCCAGTTCATGATAAACCATAAGGTATGTACGTATAGATATTAGTTTAAGTTATATGACTCAGCATGTTAAGAAATTAGGTAATTGTTGCTGCCCATACCAACATGAGACAGTGTTATGATACAGTCATTGTTTCCATAATCATACACTATTTTTCTCATAGAACTGCTGCCTGATTCAGATCAAAGGTTACAATAATATTTTTTAATTTATATATAAACTGGGTTTGTCCAGGATCTTTTTTTTCATATGCTGCAGAAAATGGAAGGTGCATACAGAAGAGATGGGGAATGAAACTATTGAATTTAACCTCCCATCTAGTTTAGGTAAACATAACCCTAAGAAACTGAGTTGTTGTTAAACCCTTTGCTCTACAGCCTGCTGTGCCACAAAGTTCTTGGGTGACAGCAGGCAGGTAACTTAGACCAGTATTTTCAAAACTAATAATGTATTGTTTCTTTGGGTACTTGATTTAAGAGTATGTATTTTACTCCATGTATGACCTGAAACCCTGGATTTCAGCAGAATTAAATGGATATCAGGATTGGGCAGATGAAGAGCTAGCCAAATAGCTCGAGTACTCTGAAAGAATCAGATAGCTGGTGCCTGATGTAACCCTGTGAAAAGGATATTTTTGACTTCAATTTCTTTGTGTTTCTCCCCTTCTGATCTCTAAAATGCTGCTTCACCTCAGAGAAGTCTTCTCTAATCCTTATGATGCACTCAAATACAACAAAGACGGCAGATAAATACAAGCCTAGCTTAATTAAGAGATTAATCTCTTTCTGTCCAGAGGAGAATGCATAGATGGGAAGAAGAGTTAGGATTTTGTGCCAAACAATGATCCCAAACTAACTTCTCATTTATTAAGTCCTGATTAAGACAGGCAACATTGGAGAAAAAAAAAATCAGAAAAATCAGAACAGATGGGTTTAGCCATTTAAACTATCTAGGTTCACCCATTTGAAATCTGCATAAAATTCACCTGTAGCTCTAACGTTGGAAGTCACCATTGCTGTTCTCAGCCATCATCCTCTCAGTCAGAGTTAAACAATTAACTGTGCTGTTGTATCGTTAGAGGTACATGGATCATTTTGTAGAAGTAGCAATAAGTCTGCCAACCCCTTTCCCCACTGAAGTCAATATAGTTAGTCTTGATTCGCAATGATATAATGGAGAACACAAATTGGCTTTCTTACTGTAGCAACCAACTTCCCTTTCAGCCTGAGTCTTCCTGCTGACAGTGTTAATATTTTGTGTCTCACAGTGAATTAAAGAAGATTAAGAACAAAGTGTGCAATGCAACTCGTGGAAGTAGTGGAAGCCTAATGTGTTGTAGTGAATGTAGAAACCAAGACTTTTGAGTGTTTGCTTGCTACAGGAATTTGTATGATAGGTTGCTTCATGTTTCAGAAAGGTGGAAATTATAACATTCACATGAGAACAAAAGGGTTTCCAGTAGGCAAGTGCAATTTCTAAAGTAAATCAACATTAAATGAAAAATAGACCAATCTTTTCATGTAACATATTTATAAGGGAATTGATTTGTAATTGCAGTGAAAGTACCTACTTGGCTGACTTCAGTCAGTGGGCTACAGGAAAATCTGTAGCTTTGCTCCACTGGCGGTTGCTGACAAAAAGGTGTCTCCAGTACAAAGCTCATTTTATTTCAGCTTGTAAAGGAGAGGCAGAAATATTTGGATCTCATGACAGAAAATTTAGGTTATAGTATATTAACTCCATTTATCAAGGGATTTGCATGTGAATCACATCTGAAAAGGTATTTTTGGATGGGTCGAAGCTGATCTCTGTAGGCAGTCTTCAATCCTACTCATTGGCATTATGATTAAATAAATAGACCTTCATTTGCTTAGTCAGCACTGTAAAGAGTGAGGAAAGGTGTCAGTCCCTGAAACTTTTGAATTTCATAAAAATCATTGTAAGGACCTGCTGATTTCAACATAACTTTTTTNTTTTTTTTACAGCATTTAAGCTCAATTTACAACTATTAATAGCTTTGCAGAGTTACTGAAAATTTAAGTACAAAGAAGTATCCTGGAGTTGTTAAGCCAAATCAAGCAGGCTTGTGTTTTCTTGAATTTTTCTTTTTTGACCCTAATATTTCCAATATGTTAAGCTTAATCAAAATAAAAAGAATATTGGCTGAATAGGTTAAAATATTACAGAGGTANCTGTTTTACCTCAAACCAGGACAATAGGTTAAAATATTACAAAGGTGGTGAAAACTGGTTAATGAGGAATAAAACATATCCCTTTGCAGACTGTGTATGCAAGGCTCATGTATAACTGAAGATTCAGTCATGCCCTCCCTACAGGTCAGCAACACGTAGGCATTCAGTGATAGGTTCTGTGCAGAACAGAGATGAGACAAGCTCATGACATTTCAGATCAGAACTGTCAAATGTGCTGATTTGCATACCTCACTTAAAAAAATCTTTACTTGCAATGTCTTGTTTTCACGCTTCCTTTTCATCACTACCAAGAAATAGGACAATTATGATTTACTACCACAACCAACAAAAAAAAAATCCTCATTACCACCTTTCTCCTCCCTGTGTATACGAGGGAGCATAGGATTTTGGATAAAGCAAATAAAGGCCAGATGGTCAGATAGAAACATCTGCTTGTGCTTAAAACAAACGGGTCATTCCCTACACCAAGCAAGAAATCGAGACTTTACATGCGGTAACATCTACATTGTTTACTTAGATGTATCTCCTGCTAGTTTTCCACAATAAGAAAACAAAAAGGCACAAAAAAAAAATAGTCACCAGTTTCCTCTTGTCACCAAAACCTACTTTTTCTCTCAGGATCAAATACAACTTTCAAAATTTGAAAACAACAACTAACAACAATAACTGGCAAATTGGAAAAGCATGTGGTTTCATTATTGCACATGTTCTGTGAAATCACTCTTAAAAAACTCAAAGTTTTATATGCTAAATTAGTGTGTGGTTGTGTGGTTTTTAAGACTTCTGTAGCTTATAGATAGCATATGTACTTTATAATATGGTAGTTATTAAATAAACAGTAGGTATTCTCATGAATGGTAAAGGAATAGGCTTATAAAATCTGTGCAGTGTAAATTATCAATGCCTAAATACAACTCAGTTTTGTATACAGTATTTAAAGGACTTGCACGACTCTTTTATAGGTTTAATTAAAAATACAGAGAGTTGAGTAAGAAATGAATACCAATGACATAGAGGAATTAAGGTAAGGAAGAAAGGTATGTTCTCAGCTGACACTTAAAACAGTTAGTGTGTGGGGAGGCGTAAATATTGAAGATTATTCCAGATGTTTGCAGCTCTAGAGGGGGTTCTGGCCCTGATGGTGATGACACAGAAGAGACAGAAGTGGCCGGTGTAAGGGACACAACAAGGACAGTACCTTGAAAATAAAGGTAGGCCCCAGATGCCTACTGGACAGCAACAAAATTAGTCAAGCAGGGGATATAGGAGATGTAACTCGCTGTGCATCGCTGTGTGTAATGTAAGAGCCAGGGACATTTCCAGGAGCACCGGGGTCGGGGATGCTCCTCTGGGGAAGCCCGGGCTGAAGGAGGGCACCCCGCCAGGATACGTGTCGTGTTGGGAGTGTCAGCCCAGGCAGAGAGCAGAACCTGGCAGATATAAGGAGAGCTGCAATGTGGTGAGAGAAGGATTTTCAGATCCTGGAGCTGCAGCCATAGCAAAGGTTCACGTCAAGGTTAAAGCAATAGACAAATGGGAAGCACAAGCCTAGAAGAGACGTGGAGGAGACAGATTTACGTTTCATGGTGCTAATTCTGGTAAAATCAGAAAACAAAAAAGCCTCCGCTGCTGTCTTGACAAAATTAGATCCAAGTAGATAAGACAAAACCTTTCACAGATTATTTCCATGTGTCAATGTAACAATAGTTATACTCCAATGAATTATAGGTCGCCAGTACACAGGACAGAATAGTGACAACTGATTCACTAAGTTAAGAATGTACATTTAACATGTCTCTGATAGTAACAACTTAGTTCTTCATTTAGTGTACATTTTTTCTTCTCTACACTTTAAGATTGCATATGTATATGAGACATGGATATACTTATTTTACTACAATATTTAAGACATTGCATTCTATAATGACATGCAAATGGGAGCCAATACATGCCTCTATCATACAGAATATTAGAGAGGATAAACGATTTGCTGATGAAAAAAAGAATGGATTAAAATGTAGCTTTTTTTCATGGAAAGGTAATTAAAACCAGACTGTTTTCCAGAAAATGGAGTATTTGAAGAATTCACTTCATGGTTAAAATTGTACAAAGATACGTAGTGAATTATTTCACATGCCCACAGAAATCAATGACAGAATGTAAATTTTTAACATAGGACATGAAACTTCAACAGTGCAAAGAAAGCTCTACCAATCCTAAACTACCTTTTCTGCTTCTCTGTGGAATTTTTGCTCAGAATCTTCCCTGGTTCAGTCCCCAAAATTTACAGAAACACTGTACTATGTTTATGAACTTTAATAAGCACTAGAAATTTGCATCACAACAATTGAAACTACTTTTGGATTTACTATGCCTCCCATTCAAACTATTTGCCATACTGAAAATACTGAAAATTTGCAATACTGAAAATTTTCAAGGATGAAAATTAATGCAGTGAACATACATTTTGATAATTCCTCCTTTAAAATATAGCTTTTATCCATTTACAATATGCTAATGTACAAATCAAGAGTATAACTGTTAACTTTTTTTTTAAAGTAGGAGCATTTATTTAGACCTATAATCTAAAGTATCTTAAGTGAGTAGAATGAAAGAGCAAATTAATTCTAGTAATTCAAAGAGACAGAACAATATTTTTCTAAGCAAAAAGATTTTAAGGATCACAAACCTTTTTTTGCATCCTTTTTTGTCATTCATGTGGAACTTATTTCTCTTTTGATTGATGCCAGTCTACCTACTCAGTGCAATTATTTACAGACATGTTTCAAATAAATTATAAAGCTTGGTCTAAATATTCTAAACATGATAATCAACATATTATAGACAGACAGTAACTGTAAGCAGAGTAGATCTTGAGGATGTGCCAAATTACCCTCCATTAGTTCAGTTATTGAACTAAAGATACCAGCTGTCTCATTTGCAGGCAGTTTTGGTATTTTGCCTTCTGTATTGGCTGCTATCTATTGGATATTTCATTCTGAATTTGAGGAATCATTATTCCCACCAGGCATCAGTCTATATTTTGTACATGACCCTTTAAAGTGGATACTTAGCTGCTGCTGACAAGTCAAAGTGGATAGCTTGTATTCTGCTAATATTCTAAAGCTCTTCTGATGCATAAGTAGGTATCATACACCACAATTAATTAATTGCTTGTAATACATTTTCAGGTTTAATGCTGAGTGAAGCAGAATGGTGAGAGTCAGAAAAAAGAGCTGGATAAGTATAAATTAACTTAAAAATTTGGTCATTCTTCATTAGTACTAAGCAGTTCTGAATTGCAAACAGTCAATTGCAAAACGTGAGAGCTACCAACCAAGCTTTACATGCATGCATGAAAGGATAGTATGCTATCCTCATCAAGCTGATCCTAAGGGTTGCACCTTGCCCAATGTGTTGAAATACTTTCACTAGTATTTTATCAGTTTTAATTGCTCTTAAAAAATTGGTTCAATGAAACAACTATTTGAGAACATTTTTTACAGTGTAATTGAGAACAGCCTATGAAGTTTGCTGAATAAAAACTGAGCTACAGTTCATACATTTTTTTCCCTGAAATGAATTCTTATTTTACCAGTGTTAACCACTTTGGATTTTGCCAAGCTTATATAATCAGAGAAAGCGTAGGCATGCCAGAACTATACCTTTTGTTTCGAAACAATATGCTAACAAAGCCTTCACAAACTTTAAAGCCAATAAAACATGCTTACAAAATTATTCTGCATGATAGTGCAATCAAAATTACAAGATAATACAGTGTACATTCTTTAGATTTAAGTTTCCTCTGACAACAGTTCACTTACATCAAAGGAATATTGAACAAGTGTGAAAGAAGAATGAGATTTTTTTACCTCATTTTAGTTTCTAATTGATCAATATGTCAAATTTCATGCCTACAAGGAAACTTCATTGTTTCGGTGATGCTTGTTGATGTTTTCACAATAATATTTTGTGTCATTAGTGTGTGCATCCACCAGAATAGTGTCATTTGCTCTCATTATCTTTCAGAAACCATTGTAATTTAAATTGTGAAGGAAAAAATCCCTTATCCTCTCAGATAAGAAGAAGTAACTCTGTTAATGACAGCAAAAGTTTAGGATGAGTTGATATATTGGCCTGCATAATTAATCACATTTTGTATGGGATCTCAGCAAGGATTTAGATAGTTTTGATCTTCTCATTTTTCCCTTAATATACTTCTTCCTAGAAAATCTCCATTAGGTAATTCTAGGAAAATGCCTTGCTTTCTGATCTATATCACAAAGGTATCCTGAGATGAACTTTCATACTCTCTGAATCTCCACAAGATAATTTTTCATGTTACTCAAGTAATTTTTTCTTCAACCTTGAGGTCTAAAAGGCATTTGTTCTCCTAAGTTTCATTATTATTCTAATTTCACACTTTTTATTGTGCTAGCATATTCTTTTTTCTTTTCCTTTTATCCCTCCAGATTTTTATCCTTCACTGGTAAGTTATTGATTCATTTTATTCCTGATTGTCTGCTTTCCTCTCAGCATCCTGCCTGGACTCACAGGTTTTGTTTTATTTTATAATGCACTACATTTACTTTATCTCACTGTAGTGACATTGTGCATTGCATGTTTACATTCCCGGTAGATACTGCGGTGCATTACCTGAAACTATGGCATTGTTCAAGATTCCCTAACTCACTCTGAGCTAATTCTTCTAAAAAAACCCCAAACCCTAAAAAGCATTTACCTTCTTGCAATCCCTGAGCTGATTATGTGAAATCCAAATAAGGATGGGAAGGTGAGACAGTGTACAGGTTTTGCTGGGATGGCGTTAATTTTCTTTGTGGCAGTCTGTATGGTGCTGTTTTAGATTGGTGACCAAAACAGTGTTGGTAAAACGGGGATGTTTTATCTATTGCTGAGCAGTGCTTACACAGCATCAAGGCCTTCTCTGTTCTTCATGCTGCCCTGCCAGCGAGCAGGCTGGGGGTGCACAAAAAGTTGGGAGGGGAGACAGCTGGGACTGCTGACCCCAACTGACCAAAGGAGTATACCGTACCATACAGCATACTCTTGTTCTCAGCAATAAAACCTGGGGAAAAAGGAGGAAGGGGGGAAGTTTGGTGTTATGGCATCTGTCTTCCCAAGTAACCATTACAGGTGACCATGGAATCACGGAAGAGGGGTCCCACCTGCAGGGAGGAGAGAACAGGACAGGTGACCCAGAACTGACCAACAGGGTATTCCATCCCATCTGCCTCATGCTCAGGATAAAAGCTGAGGGATCAAAGGGTCAGCGCTCTTTCTTCAATGGCCAATGCCTGAGGAAGACTCTGTCTGTTCGTCTGCCTTTGATCCCAATCCTGAATGCAGATCTGGAATCCAGTTCCCATCCACCACTGATGGTTTGGGTCTCAGTCTGGGACTTCCCCAGTGCCAGCCAGTAACGTGATTGTCATCCTGGGAGCATGGTATATATTTCATTATTTCCTTTTTTTTATTTTGTTATTAATATATCATTAAAGTAGTTTAGTTCCTTCTAAACTCATAAGTCTCCCTCTCTCCCTCCTGCCTCTCTTTGAAGAGGGGTAAGGGAGAGCATCTGTTGTTCTGCCCATTGGCTGGTTCAGCCCAAACGATGACACTTAGAAATTTTGAAGTTGCTGAGCTGTCTTGAGAATCAACACCCCAAAATTTGGTCATAAGCAGGTGTCTCATGGTAGCTATTCACACTTGAAAATTAGCACTTAGAAGGAAAGAGCAAATTTGTGCACAATATTGGAAAACTAGTAATCAGACAGACAGAAAACACTTCCATAATGTCTCTCTCATATTAGTGTTTCAATCACTTTAGTAACATTTCTAGTTAAGCGAAAAAGAATAAGAAAGAATAAAGGAACAGGCTAAAACACTGCAGAGACTGGTTTCCCACACAACTGGTATGCAAGTTTACAAGAGACCAAAATAAAGATTCATGTCCATTTATACAGAGTAGTTCCACTGATTCTGGTTAAGTTCTTTAGTTGGGTGAAAGTCTATATAAAAGAGAATTTAAGGTGGGGAGGGGAAAAAAGAAGATAGATGTAGTCTCAAAGGAAAAACTAATACATTTCAGTCCTTTATGAGAAATCAGTGGTGTTAAATTATTGATATGATGATAGGTTAAGGAGCATCTGTTTCTGCCTATGGTCCCTGGTCCAATGGCCCTTGATCCAATGATGGTCTTTCAGTTTACTTAACTTGCCTTTAGATTTGCTTTGTCCACTACAGCTGCATCATTCACAATAGTCTCCAGTGGAAAAATAAAGTAATTTCTCGCGATGCACTTTAGATTAAGGCTCAAGTCTATTTCCACTACAGTGAGCAAGTGTTAGATGCACAGTTCCTATTAACAATAGAGAGGAATCTGTGCCTAATTCCCACATGCATCCTTAAGTGCTTGCCTGTTTACTGTGGTTTTAAACTCAGACATTTCTTGAAACAGGTGAACAAATAAAAATAAACCAAACACAAAACAACCTCATAAAAGTTATTTTTTCCCTATCATCAAGCATAAAAATTGTATCAAGCAACACTTCCCAGACTTTGTACGAAATGATGTTCTCTGGAATAAGAACTATGTTCTTCCACGTTTCATGTTTAAAAAAGTGTAAAAATAATGATTCTATTGAAGATAAAATTATTTGTCAATTGTATAACTCTTTCTTCATGATTTTTCTGAACAATATTGAAGCAATAGAACCTTTTATGATTATTTAACTATTTACTACATTTTTAAAATTAACTGCAGAAGCCATGCTCATCTTTCTTGGAAAATTTTCTAGATGGACACTAATCCTTCCATGATAATTTTTGAAAAGTATAAAACAAAGTAATCCAATATCCTCATCTATTGAACGTTCCATAAACTCAAGAACCAAGCTACACAGAATTTAACAAAATGCTCATGTGTCCATTCAACAAAACACTTACACACAGATCTAGTTTCAAAACAATGGCTATATCTATCCCATCTGAAAGAATGGTCTTTAGGCAGTTGCATACTGCCAAAAACATAAAAAGCTTTTCTTCTACTTTTGTCTTTCCTACTTGTTTCCCATGCCTAGTCATTCCTGCATGCACAGATAGTGAGGACTTCACAGCTGCAGAGGTTACTGACCACTGTCCTTACTACTTAGTGGAGGCAGGTAGGGGGATGAGCATCATTCAGAGGACATCCAAACATGCCTACGCTAGTAAACTACACAAGGTTAGGCCATGGATGCAGGCAGTGGTAAATGAATGTCCGTACTGTTTAATGCTGGGATGCTCCCTGGAAAGATTTTGTTCTGCTCCAAGTAACTCTGACCCAGGTATTGCCCAGCCATGGTTTGCCTGGTTGTGATGTGTCGGTAATTGCTCCCAATAGACAGTACAGATAAATCCATCAGGCTTGCGGAGGGGAAAAGAGTTTGGTCATTTGTGTGGTGATTATGTCTTGATCTATTTTATTTACAAGTATAGGTAGCATTATCAGAACCAGTGTGCGGCAGACAATAGTGGTACAGCAATAAGGCCTTAAAAATCCTGAAAGCCGCTCACTTGGAGAGAGCCATGCTAATAAACATGGTCATCCAGGAACTAATAATACAGTGGTTATATTAAACATAAGAAATGCTTATAAAAAACAAACCGAATGTGTACCTAATAGTGTCTTTGAAAGGAGAGGATTCCTGTCTGACTGATTTTTTTTTTTTAATTTTGTTTTAAATAATAGGTCTCGCGGTATTTGCACAAGTACAGGAGCCCGCTACAGCTACCGCCTTTGCAGCTGTTATCCTCTGCTTTCAACTGCTATTGCTTTGTTTGGGGTGGGGTGACTTTTTCAATTAATTCTTTCAACAGATGTTTTCTAAGCTTGGACTCCCTTCCCTTCGCCCTCTTTCACATGTCGTCTTCTGCTTCCAAGCACTTCTGGGGCTACATGAACCTGACTTAAGCTGTCTGCCTGTCCTGCTGGTGCCATTTGCCATTTCCTTTTCAAAGGGCTATTGCTATAGCAGCTCTATTCTAGGCAGGGAGTGGGAAACCTTTGAAACTGATGCAGCTTCATTGCACAGTCTATCAGAAGGAAGTAACATTAAAAGAAAATCACTTCATACCTGTTTAACTGCTAAAGGATTTAGCAAATTTTAAACAAATGAGAAGTGAATATATATTTTTAAATGCTTATTACCTGGCTGAAGAACCACATTGATTCCAAAGGCATTTTCTCCCTGCACAGAATAGAGGGGCAGCAAAAATTGTGCTTTGAAGAGAAAATGCCACCATCGGGAAAGGAAGACAGCTCAGGCACCTCAAAGAGTCCCAAAAGTGTTAGGGAGCCACGGAGGACATCTAAAGGGGAAAGTCCAGGTTGTGAGCAGCCTGAGGAATTAGTTTAAAAGAACCCCTTTTCCCCACAGAAATCCTTCAGATGAAGCGGCAGCTGTTGGATTCTTTCACGGCTAACATAGAGGGATCAAGCTCAAACAGTTCTGAAAGTCCTGCAAAACAGCAGAGGATAACTAAAAGGTCTAAGTAAAGAGCAGGTCATACTTTAAGGCATTTTCCTCTCCCGGCATGTAAAGTGCAGAGGGGGAGGGAGAGCAGAAAAATGAATAGTAAATCGTATGTAAGATTCGAGTTTGAACAACTGCTTTTTTTCTAACTATGTGTAGCTTGTAGCTTTAATTAGATGCAGTGTTTTTCTTTTGCTATTAAAAAGCTGCCACCTTTCACTTCAGAGGTGACTACATTTCAGTGGGGGTGAAGGATAAGCTATTTGTACTTTGTTGTGCAATGCCCCCAAGCACCATATAAAGAAAATGACTATTGTACATACTTCAGAGCTTGTAAAGTCCTTTGAAATAAAAGGTGGACTATAAACATAATATAAAAAGGACTACTGATGAAGAACTATATAGTCTTGATAAGTATGTGTTTATTGGCAGGTAATTAAAAGGAATCATCAGATCAGGGCAAAGCTTTCATCCCAAGAATTTTATAACCATATTTAGGCCATTAGTTTGTGAGGTATTTGGATGATTAAAGATTGAGAGATACTAATAAAAATAACAACTTTACTCTGTTTCTGCATTAATAGTATGCAAAAGGTGCATAAACAAAGATAATGGCAAGAAAGAAGTTTCTTTGTCAATATAACTTTTTTAATTAAAAAAATATTTAATTGAAGGATATATCTCAGCATGAAAACAAGGGTTATTTATCTATAATGGGTCTTAGACATGCATTGTCTACAGCTATATTCACGCTGTAGCTATACAGAAGTTACTCAAGGGGGGAGGTAACTGATGTTATGGTGAGGCCTGTTAAAAGGATTTGCATATACCTCCATGTAGACAGCTTCTTTGTAAGGGTACTGTGAATGTGTATATGAGAACACTTTTTGAGAGTCCTACATACATTTTCTGTCAGTTACATTTACCTGTTCATAACCCTAACTACAGCATCAGCCAACACTCTTCTGAACACACAGTCTTACAATGCAAATCCTTTTTTCCTGTCAGCTTCTAAATGCCCAGAAACCTTCAGAAACTAGAAAGGAGAAAGAATGGCTTCTGGGTGGAGGTTTAGGCAAACAAGTTACAAGTAAATCTTTTCTTCACTTAAAGCACTTGCCTATTTATTCCTTCCAACTCTACGTGACCCCAAGCAATACTCCTTACAAAACGCCATCTACACTGACTGATGAATCAAGCCTGAGGGACAATCTTCCCTTCTCCATTTGCATCAGCATCCCATTCACCATCTCTGTCTCCCTGGCATTGCCGACCATGAGACTTCAGCAACAGTAAGTACAAATTGAGTTATATATGACAGCTTGAAAGGATCAAGCATGAAGGTGTTTATTTGCTAGATCCCTGGATTTTCTTAGGTGAATTGTCCCCTAATCAAAGCAAGGTAATTAGTCAGTAATTTTTCCAAGGTATCCTTATGAAGCTTGCTAGTCAATGATAATTACTCTGAGTTTAGATCGCTAGTCATAACTGCAGACACAAGGTGATGAACTGTCAATACCTTCTTCTAGTCCATATACAAAAATGACGTGTGCTCAAAGTTTAAGGTGTAGAATGTGGTTTCCGATTTGAAGACATGAGATTGAGGTATTTCAAGGCCTGTTATTCAAGGCATGGTAGTCTCTGGATTCAAGCTAAACTCTGATACTACTTTAGGTGAACTTTAGGTGATACTTTAGGTATGTCGTACCCTAAGGGGAAGGACTTTTTACTTGGGCAAGGACTTTTTACTAGGGCATGTAGTGATAGGATGAGGGCAAATGGCTTTAAACTGGAAGAGGGCAGGTTTAGATTAAACATTAGGAAGAAATTTTTTACTTTGAGAGTTGTAAGGCACTGGAACAGGTTGCCCAGAGTGGTTGTTGAGGCCCCAACCCTGGAGGTGTTCAAGTTGGGCAACCTGGTCTAGTGGGAGGTGTCCCTGCCTATGGCAGGGGGGTTGGAACTCGATGATCTTCAAGGTCCTTTCCAACCTAAACCATTCTATGATTCTATGATTCTATGATATACTTCCCAAAGTTGAAGTGTAAACAGAATCAGCTCTGTGAACTAAATTCTTCCGTATATTCTTCTAGCTGTCAATACCACTGTTTTAATGAATCTGAATGACAGAAATCAATGGATTTCTGTTTCAAAAGGCCTGCTCACCAGGTCTTTATTCCATTTACAGTTAATGTTTCTAATGTAGAAAATGACCAAAATCTTTTCAGCAGCTGAATGAAAGAAAATCAGCAATGCTTACTCTGAGGCAGAATATCAAGAAAATTTAAATAGAACAGATAGAACTTTGGCTGTAGGAAGTGTAGGAACTTAAACAGTGAAAACAATTGATTTTCTCACTTGCTGGAAAACACAATCCATTTGACTGAATCTTTTATGATGTTAGAATGTCAGAAAATATATAGCCCAAACTTAAGATCCCTCCACTGCCCACAGGAAGAAGCGGAGAAAATTGAATGAGGTGATGTATCTGACCCAAGAAAGTCTAGAAGTAGTGATGTGGTTACTGTGTCCCACACCAAAACCCCTCAGGATTTTAATCAAAACTGTCTCATCCCTTCTGGAGCCAGGAGATTCAGAGTTGCCACATGCCAACCTCTCCATGACTGGATGACTTCAGACATAGGAGGAACTGGGAACTGGAATATATCCACTCCTCTGACTAGGACAAAACAAGCAGCAAGACCTGCGTTTCTTTTCAGCTTCTATGGAAAAAAATATCACTCTTGTCATACTCCCATTCCTCGAATGTATCTTTTAAGACATCATTCCATACTCTGTTTTCTCAAAATACTAACTTATTTTTAGTATGTTTTGGGCTATGGGCAAACTGTGAGAAAGTGTTTCAATCCAGTCTGTCAATAGATTGACCATGTCTTTGCAATGTGGATGAGTTTTCATTCCATTTTGACTTTTGATACAGAATATGTTGATGGTATCATCTACTATTATCTGTATATGATGACCCCAATGTAAACATAAAATGTTGACTCATGTATTTGTGGGTGAGAGAGGGCAGTGGTTGTCTTTATCTTTAGCAAGACTTTCAACACCATCTCTCACAATATTGTCATATCTATGTTGTATTAGGATGTTGTACTCTGGACCAGTAAAAAAACTAGTGGGATGATGGGGCTCAGGGGGTATCAACTGATGGGTCATACTCAACTGGAGACAGGGAACCTCCAGAAACACAGGGGTCTATCCTTGCACCTCTTTCTACTATCTGTGTCAATGATACAACAGAAGGAACTGAGTGCACCCCTATCAAGTTTGCAGATGACACACAATTGGTGGGACCAGATAATACACTTGAGAGCAGAGCAGTCATTAATTAACTTTAAAAGTATTTAAGATCTTTCTGGAGAAAAATGTCCACTAATAGGGATAAAGAAAGTAGGAGCTGAGGTCAAGATTTCTAGTGTCATACTGAATGGTATCATCTTGGACTAGAAGTGATGTTGACTTACAGTGAACTTGTTTTTTAACAGTGAAGGCCTATATAAAACATCTTACAGGCTGAAAGTTATGAATCAGTCTCCTTCTGAAGTGACAGAATCACTGCAGATATCATCATTCATTATCCAGATTACTGATTAAGTCTTCAATGCTTCTTACATCAATATAGATCTCCAACCTTCAAGGGTTTTAGTTTGGTTTCTGTTGGTTTGGGTTTTGTTTGGTTTTTGGTTTTTTTTTTTAACATATCATGAAACAGCCATTGCAGAATGTTCTCCCCTGAGATTAACAGAAATGCATATCCAAATCCTGTTATGGCATGGCCTAATAGGAAGCACAGCCAAAGAAACACCAGTAGGATTTGGAGGGTCTAGATAAAATTTGGTTAGTGTAACTCTGTGCTAATAGCGTCTATTCACCACTTGTCAAAGTGCTATTCCATGTGGAAGCATGACAACTTGTTCATTAAAAGATATAGACCAGGAAAAGATGCTTATATATAATGAAAGGGAAAATCGCTTTGTGCCTTTTCAATGGACCTTCCATAAAGATCTGTGGCAGTGCTGACGAACAGGGAGTCAATGACCCTGAACCAGAAGTTTTCTTCAGTACACAAGCTTTTTTGCCTTTAATTAGTATGAAAAAGGAAAGAAAGCTGAAGGAAATTAGGCCTCACAGGGCACTGATCATACTTTTACCTTCTTTTGTTGGTCCAATGGAAGATTTACATTGATTGCAATGTTGCACTTTAATGACTGCAGCACTTCATCACTGAATAGATTTTTTTTTCCCTCAGACAGGACATTGTCAGTTGTGGATTGAACCTCCTTAGGGAAACTAAAGCATTGCAACCTTGATTACCTCTGTAACACCACAATCGTGAATAAAGTACTAGCAGCCATGTCTACAGTATTAAATGGGGTTTAGAACACAATTCTTATATTCTGAAACATTCCTTCAGCTATTAATACCTCAAAATAATTGCAAAACTCTTGAGAAAAAATTAGAAGATGAGAAGAATTGGTCAAGTATATCTTGACAAATGAACAAGATATGTGAAATTGGAAAGGGATATAATTTCTTGCTGAAAGAACCATTGTGCCTGTAGCCTCTAATAGCTGAGGACTTTCTGCTTATTCCTTGTTATCCCTCTCCGTAACTAGAGCTGTCACAAGTTATGATGGATCTGAGTACCCAGATATAAATTAATATTTCTTTCAAGACCCGGAATTTCCTATGAAAATGCCTCGACAATGATCCAGAGGAAGAGAGCTTGGGAAGAAGCCATGGCTGTCAAGATCTTCTTAAGAGAAGGATGATGCAAACTCAAAAGCCATTAGGGCAGGAAGTAGGTCCACACAAATGTTCAAGTCATCCTATTCTAAGAATGAGCCTTGAACAGCCTAATGCCAAAATCCATTATCTTCCAAAGATGCAAAGTTGTTATTGTCAGGATATTTCCAGGAATACCATGGTGTGAAGATAATTAACACTATTCAGACTGTTTGCTCTTCCCTGCAGTGGGGAGGTACAGAGTTTCCAGGATGGAAGCTGGAAGCAAGCTCTCTGCCGTGCCTTTCATATTTGCCATAAGAGGCCAAGAGGTCTTGGAATAAAAGGAGGGGAAAAGGTATGGAAGCCTGCTTTTCTGGTACCGTATGACACCACCAGTAAACATTTGTAACGCCACATAATTTTATGTAATTTGCTCACATGCATAAATACTAGCAAGATTATTTTCTTTAATGCAACAGACATTTAAGTTGATGAACATTTATTCCCTCTCATTCAAATAGTTGATATCAGCTGAGAAGTAGGTCTACTTGTAAGCCCTGCCATCTCCACATGATGCACAGAATCTTTTGTTTTCCCATTTTGTGTTTGGTTTTTTTTGGGGGGGGCTGGGGGGTGGCTAGGGGGATTTGATTATTTGTTCATTTTGTTTTGTTTGTTTGTTTCATTTTGGGAAACCACGTAAGGCAGAACAACCCAAACCAAAGCTTTCTGCCAACCACAAGGTGCAAGTCTGCAAGGAAACAGAAACCAAAACATAACAATGTGTGAGAAACCCTTCACTGGAGAAAAGGCAGAATTTACCCAGAAAAACTGTGTAAAGGAATTTCATTTGAAAAAATGTCTTATGGAAAGTAAAATGAGCCAGTCAAAAACATATTCTGAACTCGATAAACTAGAATGTGAACAATTACTCTCAGAAAGAAAATTGGAATATGCAGGAAAGATTTTAAAAGAGCTCAAAATGCTGCTCATAGAACCAGGCCTGAAAGAAGCTGTTGAGGGAAAGTTACCCTCAGGCAATCAGCCCCAACCTGACACAGACACAGGCAAATTAGTTGTACAGGTACTGTTAACTGAGTTCCCTCTGCAGCAGAAACAGCTGTATTCCAAGATGGAAAAACACAAACTGAAGACAGCAAAGAAGAGGTAGGAGATAGACGGGGTGTCAGGGAGAGCTGCTGATGCTGCTCAGAAAGCTTCACCAGCAAAGGACTAAGGGCAGTTCATACAAGTGGAGTAGCCACAGGCAGCCAAAAGGCTGAGAGTGGACACAAACTAGAGGCGATAGATCCCAATCCCCTCTCCGCGGAGACCTACCTCAGTAAAATAGGTCTTTGCTGTGAAGAAGGATGTGATTATAGCAAAGAACCTGAGTTAACATGCCAGTTTGTGACAAAGTGCAAATGGTCACCTACATAGGTAAGTAAAAGGGTGAGTAGGTTATTATGGTCTTGTGTAATATCTAAGATGGAACTTACCTTTATCTTCAATGTTAAGCTTCAAGTTTGCAAAATATGTTATGAAAGCCTTTGTGTTACTCTTCTGTATTAATTTTGTCATGAAAAATTAAAATGGGGCTCTTTACACAGTAACATAAAAAGCAAAAAGAACAAAATAACAACTTAATTTATGAAAATAAAAATATTTCATCCTTTTTCTTTAATCCTCACATTTACCACACAAATAAAGATGAGAGGAACAAAGTAAGGGTATGAGGATGCACCACAATAAGGTAATAAATGTCACAACTTGTTTGAAAGAGGAAATAAGTAAAAGCAAAACATTTAACACATATTGAAAAATATGCTTCAAATATAGGTTTACAGTTTTATTTTTGCATCTCATGCTATAAAATAGCCCCATCTTTGATTGGCTTGCATTCATGTGAGGTAATATTTAGGTAGGCAAAATTTTCAGAAACACAAAAAATAATTTTCAAATAAAACCACTGTCTGAAGTGACATATAGTAAGACTCTTCTCAACCTTGCTTAACTTACAAACTCTACAGACGTGCAGTTTGTCAGCCTCTTTATGTGTAGCTAGGGGGCTTGCAGTGCTATGAACGTACAGTAAGTTCTTGCATTTTACTGCATTTAATGTAGCACTGCCTCTTGTACCAAAGCTATTAAGCCTCTTGATCTTACAATCTCCTGCTGCTGCAACAACTGAGCAGTACATCTCAATACTAAGGAGGCATACCACTCATCTCCTTTGGGGTCTCCAGAACTTCTGCTACAGTGATGGGTGTAGGGGCTTAATGCTGTCATAAGCATCCAGTATGGAAAATTGTCACCATTTAATTAGATGCACAGTCCAGTGTGTATGACAGTTAAATATCTATGTCTTTAAGGATTCTATGTTACCTTTGTGGCTTAATCAAAATTCTTGTAGTACAAAATGTCAGGTGCCGTATAACTACTTGCATTCTTCTGTAACTGATACTGATTCTTCTGTAACTGATTTTCTTATAAAGATCCGTTTAAGAGATTTGCCTTGATTCATTTGGGTTTCTCTGATGTTATTTGCACATATTTATAGGAATGCCACTGCCATTGTTCCAAACTTGCTTTGTAGACATATCATAATTAACACCAGTCAGAGTCCAATTACAGGCTAATGTGCTTTCTTCTATGCTTTCCACATGGTTGATATACGTTCCAAAACAATTCATGCAGCTATGAAAAGCTAAAAGAGGAAAGTGTTCCATGGAGTGTTCAATCTGTAGCGTGCCTGAGTGGGATTCACTAGACCACCTACAGCTAACCTTTAGATATGCACAACTCATTTATCTGGTTTGCTTGTGTAGTTTCTAGAGAGGACATGCACTTCTGCTGGGTGATTCACTTAATCATTCCCTAGAAGTCTGTCATTCTCTCCACTGATGATACAGGAAAGCTGTGGAGATTAGCTCAGACGCAGGCACCAAAGCTCTGGCTGTCTACAGTCATGATATTCCAGCAGCTACAGGATGACTCCAGCCCACGTCACACGGCGAGGACAGTCTGAGGCCAGGCTGCCACATGCCTCATCAGCCCTCACTTTGATTTGAGACATCAGGGCTGAAGGAAGGACCCTCTTAGCTGTAACTACACCAAATGCATGCAAGCCCAATGCACTACAGCCGGGCAGGTGGGCAATAAATAACGTTTAGGTTGAGTGCCAGATACCCAACTTGTCCATGCCAGATCTAACAAAAAGACTGCAAAAGTTAAAACAGCTCTGAGTTTTGCTTCAGAATTTACCTCAAGCTCTTACCTGGGTTGAGACTCACATCTGAACAGACCAGACGTGAGGTGAGTTTGGACATGAAACACCTGTGAAAATAATAAATGAAAAGTGTAAATCCACCTTTTGGTGACATAATAATTATATTTACAGCATACAGATAGATTGTGCACTTATTTTACCCTGAGCACAACTAGGCCCCAGAGACCTGGACAAGACTGGATCACAGAAACCTAGAAAACAGCAGGCATTGATTCAGTTTCTCACTCACTAGAAAGAATTAACATCTCATAGAAATGAAGGTCAAAATATCCTATTTAAGGATACAGCAAAATGCTACCAACTGAAACAAACAATTTGAAAGACTGTTAATAAGTGGCAAGATAGTTCCTCACTCACTTTTAATGCTCTCTGCAACCAAAATCACAACCTACTATATGTAGAGAAAGCTTATTAGTACAATCGTATTTAGTGCTGCTTGTGGAACATAGTATAAGAACATTTTTGCAGGCTATGCAATGCACCGAGCATAATAATGTCCTCTAATGAGCGTAATGTCAGGTATTCTTATGCATATCTCTTTCTAGTGGCTACCCAGCATGGATAAAAACTTTTTATACTATGATACAGGTCTTGGAGAATCTCCAGTTGCTTCAATGACACAGCGATTTGGTTTTGGAGTAAAAAACTTGCTGCGCTCTTTTCCTGCTTACGATTTGTGAATTCCATGTGGTCACATTATACATAACTGTGCAATGGCAGGAAGTGGAACAGTTCACCATCAAGTCCTCTGCAGCCACTGAATGGTTCCTTTCTTGAAGCAATTAATGCAATTTTCCCTGCTAAGGAGGGCATAATCCATAGTAAAAAGTGGAATAGCAGTTTTATGATATTATTAATTCATTTAATTTTGCCTTAATTGGAATTTTTCAGTACACAGAAGGAAGTCATCCACCAGCCATCTGTTCTTATATATTGCAGTCATTGCTAAATTATCCTCTATTTAACTTCCGTTAATAAGGTTAACATGGGAGCTTTAGCATAACACCATTGCTTCTCTCTGTACCATGTCCATTTAAGAATGTATTTCATTGCTACCCAAGAGGACTTCATAGGCAGAATCAACTTCTCTTAAAGTGCAAAAACCTGACACTGTTCCATACTAAAACTTTTTGTCAGTGCTCAGTTAGAATAGCTTGGCAAGGAAGCAAAAAATCTGATAGTTGACAAGTTGAAGAGTACATTAAGTAACAAGTTTATAAAGCTGACATTCCGTATCAGTGAATTCTGAATACTGTCAATCTCTACTTTTATACCCCTAGGGTAATTTCAACAATTAATGAATATATGAGGAAGGATCTCACATGGACTACAGAAGTTTTACAATACTGTGGTAGCATAAAAACACAACCAGAGCTTGGACCTGGTGGAAGAGAATTTTTGCTGTCATATGGTTTCTGTAGAGGGACTTCTATAAGCTTGAACAAACATTTCCCAAAGTCTCAGCATTGCCTTGCAGAAATCTAGGGTACATAATTCTTCAGAAGTAGCAAACTAAACTATCATTCACAGACAACAAAAAACCCAACAATCATTTTTTTTTGTAGTGGAGCAAGCTGGTAAAATTACACAATGGGTCAACTTCACATGCCACCCTGCACTCAGTGTTGTAATTGGAAATAATACAGAGGTGGCTGAAATCCTCCACCTTAGTTCTTCCCGTACACAGAGCTGAAAACTATGGCATGTCTAAAGTTACATTTGCAGTGTCTATAAAATGCATCTCAAGCCTTGTAACTACCTTAGGTACTGGAGTCCTTTCTGGGATGGATGCAGGTAAGAATGACAAGTGTAAGGGACTGGCTCTCTTCATAAAGCAACAGCTGAGATTGCTAGTACACTGAAAGTCACACTCTAGCACGAAACTGAATTAAAAACAGAAGTGAAATCTTAATGTCTTAAACAGCTACTTTGCTAATGAAAATAAGTTTTTGTTTGTGTAGTTATAGTTAGAATCTCAAAAGTGCTTTTACCTCTTGTTTGAGAAGATATGGCAGTCTGCAAGCACCGTGAGGGAGTGCTAGACTGGGAAAGGGTTAGGATTAGGCATTTCTTAATTCACAACTTAAATTTGCGCTGAGTTTATTTGGGTGGGGAAGAGGTGAGATAGAGGTCTCAAAGAAACACATGCTGTTTCTTTCACTATAATATACCCTAAATTTCCTTTTACTCTAAATTTTATTGGCATCCAAACCAAACCATTCTACATGGAAAAGTCATTAAAAAAATCAAACCCTTCTGATTTCACTTCCAATTTAAAAAGCTTTTAAACTAGAAAATTGTTCCTCAGAACCTGCATTACCGCTAAGACAGTTTCATTAAATAAATATGTATCACTGTAAAAAAAAAAAACAAACCAAATGCAAAGCAATAACTGCCTTGAAGGACTAGATTTGGCATAGACCAAAACACATTATAGCTGTTCTGAGTCTTCTATTTTCACTTGTAAGCAAATGAAAAATTCACTAAATAATATAAGCATGTACATCAAAGGGATCTTCAAGAAAGTTAATAAGAAACAAGGAAAAGAGGAATAGAAGGAAAAAAAGTAAAACAGCAACCAGAAAAGAAAAACCAACAACAGAAAAACCACCAGCCTGCTTATGACAAATTTGCTTGTAATAGGAGGTGGCTTGTTCAAGTATCCTTATAAAAGGGGAAGGCAGAAGTGGGGCTTAAGTATTGTATTTATAAACTCCTCTTTGATTTCCATGTCATGTTTGTTCAGGTTACTTAGCTGAAGATACTGCTTCTGTTACTATCATCTCTGCAAAGTCAATCCAACAGATTAAATTAAACCTTCTTTCTTTCTGCCTCACACATCATAAAAACAAAAAAAATTTCTGAATGTGCATGCTGTTTCTGCTATCTGCTGGTAGTGATGGATGAAACAGAAAGAATAGAGTTTGATTTAATCAGATAGCTTAACCTTGCAGGGAGCAGAAAGACACCTATATAACATATTCATGTGTATATTTTACTTTCAGACATATGTCTCCATGCATAAGTATATATTCTAGACATACAGGTCTATCATGTCTCACTTTTTATATTACAGTGAATATATAGAAAAGACACAGTTTACTGTATTTCATGCACAAGTATATCAACATTTCATTCAGATGATATTTTGTTAATCTCACATTACACAAAGTAGCTTCCATGCCCAAAGGAATCTGAAGAGAAAAATCTGGTCAACCCATTACAGAGGGAGAGCTAAACATTCTGCTTTTCCAAACAAGGCGCACATCATAAACATTGAACGAGGGATTTCTCATCTCTTCAGTATATTTTCTGCATCCTGTATTAAGCTAATTGTTTCATTTTAACAAGACAACTTGTGTTTTCACAGTTTTACCTTCACCCTCTGATTCCATTAAACATGATAGCCCCAATCCTGCAAATACTCATAGACAAATTCATCTCATAATTATGTATAAAAATATATATAGAACTGTATATGTTTATGTATAAAAAATATATAGAACTACTTTCAGCAGTGAATTCTAAGTCACACACTATCAAAACAATCACAATATTTGTTGTCTATTTTTCTTTTGTGAAAAGTTGCTTAACTGTCTGCCCCAGTAGATATATTGTGTAGATCTAAGCCCTGAGATTCACAGAAAAATGCATACTGTGTGCTGCCTTCATTCATTTGAAAATGGGAAGGGGATTGCATCATGAGCAGGCTGTTTCAATTATATTTTGATATTTTTTGCCATTTGAAAGATAGCATGTTACAAATCATGTCAGAATATTTTTCCTACTGGACTTTTATATCTATCCAACAGTCAAAATATTATTTGTGAAGCGTGAACATTTTAATAACTATTCTTCTGGTTTTGTGAGCTAGTTGACACTGTATAATAGCAGAAAAATGAAACCGCGTTGAAGATTTATCAGAACAAAACACTGGAAATGATGAATCACAAGTAATGAAGCAGGAGCTAAAGAAGAAAAAATGTGCAAGTTTTTGCTTGATTGAAGAAATGCTAATACATATTGGTATGTAAGTTGTGACACCCTGATACATATGTACAGATACAGCAGTATTTTATAATCAAAATAATGCAGTAGGAAACAATCCCTGCCTGGAAACCAAATTTGAAGACCTCATTATCTGTGTGGTGTTAACCAGAGCAGCGCAGGCACAGAGCGAGTGCCTGGGGTCACAGCAAGGTCAGTTTAGGAATAAGAATGGCACACCAGGTCTGGGTGTGAGTGCTACGATATACGGTTTGGAAGTGTGGCCATCGGAGAAAAGGTGGAGAAGGTGGCATGTAACTTTACTGAGAAAGTTCAGGATTTGGTGGGAATTCATAAAACGAGGCGTTGCAATTGCTGTAAGCTGATTGCCTAACTCTAAAGCACTGTGCAGCAATGAAATGGGCAGCTTTTTTCTCCCCTGCTTCCGAATATCCTTTGAAATTGAAGATAGGGGTCAGAGCTACAGAGGACAGACTGGAGGGGTAAATGACTAACCCTGGGCAGGAGAATCTACTAGGGTCAGATATCCAAACTGAATTAAATCCATCCATCCTCTTAAGCACTCAGAAGAGAAGTAGTCTGACCCTCCACCATTTTATGTAATATTTACCATGTTCTAAGAAGGTGCGAAAGATCGAAGGGGAAAGAACTCCATTTATTAGCATTTTAAATCCACATTTATGTGACATAGCAAATGTTACTCTATTCTGAGCCTGAACACATACTTTGAGCCAAAATATTATGAGAATGTCTTAATGGATTATACGGCCGTCTTCTTATTTTGAGCCCTTATTTTGAACTGGACATACACTGAACAGGACCGACAGCTTAAAACATACAACCAAAATACACAAGCCAAGAAGGTAATTATCTCATTTCTGAGAAACAGGATCACAAAAATGATCAGAGGGATGGAACACCTCTGCTATGATCATAGGCCAAGGGAGTTGGGATTATTCAGCCCAGAGAAGAGAAGGTTCTGGGGTGGCCTTATTGCGGTCTTTCAGTACTTAAACGCTGCTTATAAGAAAGATGGGGATAGACTTTTTTGCAGGGCCTGTTGTGATAGGACAAGGGGTAATGGTTTTAAACTAAGAGACAGTAGATTTATATTAGATATAAGGAAGACATTTATTACTATGGGGGTGGTGAAACGCTGGCACAGGTTGCCCAGAGAGCTGGTAGATGCCCCATCCCTGGAAACATTCAAAGTCAGGTTGAAGGGGGCTCTGAGCAACCTGATCTAGTTGAAGATGTCCCTGCTCTATGATTCTATGGAATATGAAGGCCCCATCTACTGTATATTTCCCTCCCAAATAATACACTTTGTACCACCAGTACTTCTTTTCCTTAGGACTACCACATGTACCAGGTGTACTATGGTCTATTTGTTGCTCACAGGGACATTTTTTCATCTTCTTGTTTAAAACACATCCTACATTTCTAAATTATATCCCTTCACCTTTTCTGAAAGAGAAGAGTGTTCCATAACTTCTCTTTCAAACCAAAGCAAAAAGAAAAGCAATTCTATAAGGAATTAATCCCCTGATTGCTAGGGGATGCAATTAGAAGAAGGAACAAGTTTTATTTTAATTAAAAGCCACAAAAAATGTTCTGTACTCAATTTTTAACCTGGGAACTAAAGCCTATATCCCTTGTCTTTATCATGAGACTTGAGGTATATACACACCATATGCTGCAATGCAATGCAGACAAGACAAAGCTAACCTGGGTTCCAAGAGCAGTTTTTCCATATTAAGGAAACAGATCATAGAATCATAGAATCATTCAGGTTGGAAGGGACCTTTAAGATCATCAAGTCCAACTGTTAACCTAACACTGCCAGGTTCGCCACTAAACCATGTCCCTAAGTGCCACATCTACACATCTTTTAAATACCTCCAGGGATGGTGGCTCAACCACTTCCGTGGGCAGCCTGTTCTAATGCTTGACAGCCCTTTCAGTGAAGAAATTTTTCCTAATATCCAATCTAAACCTCCCTTGGCGCAACTTGAGGCTGTTTCCTCTCATCCTATCACTTGTTACTTGGGAGAAGAGACCAACACCCGTCTCACTACAACCTTCTTTCAGGTAGTTGTAGAGAGCAATACGGTCTCCCCTCACCGTCCTTTTCTCCAGGCTAAACAAACCCAGTTCCCTCAGCTGCTCCTCATAACACCTGTGCTCTAGACCCTTCACCAGCTGCATTGCCCTTCTTTGCACACGCTGTAGCACCTGAATGTCTTTCTTGTAGTGAGGGGCCAAAAACTGAACACGGTATTTGAGATGTGGGCTTACCAGTGCCAAGTACAGGGGGACATTCACTTCCCTAGTCCTGCTGGCCACGTTATTTCTGATACAATATCATATGGTTTCCACAAATTAAGATGATANTCCTTTTCTCCAGGCTAAACAACCCCAGGTCCCTCAGCTGCTCCTCATAAGACTTGTGCTCTAGACCCTTCACCAGCTTCATTGCCCTTCTTTGGACACGCTGTAGCACCTGAATGTCTTTCTTGTAGTGAGGGGCCAAAAACTGAACACAGTATTTGAGATGTGGGCTCACCAGTGCCAAGTACAGGGGGAAGTTCACTTCCCTAGTCCTGCTGGCCACGCTATTTCTGATACAATATCATATGGTTTCCACAAATTAAGATGATAACTTGGCCAGCATGAAGGTCTTCACAAATAATAGAGAGTTAGTTTAGCTACATACCCTTGAAAGAATGCATGGAACCATACATAAGTTACATTGTGTTTTCTTTGACGTGCTATAGAAAGGGGATTTTACTTTTCACCTTCAAAGGATAAGATGAAATAAAAGAAGAAAAAAATTCAGTCAGTTTGATTTTTGACTCGATAATTTAACCTCCAATTTTCCATGAAAATTGCAAAACACAAAGTTGTAATAGCCTATTGCTATATATGAACAGAGACATTCTTTTGCATTTACGTGAATGGGGTAGTCTAAAGGATTATTTTGTTCTAATGAACATTATGTTTATACAGTAGTCAGAACACAATACACACAAACTTAATAATACTACTTTCAATATCTAATGTCTACTGTACCATGTATTGAGTTATCTGAAAGCAATTTTACAACCAGGAGCTAGGCACAAAGCACCTCTACTGATGTGGAATGAGTAAACATTTCCCATTCTCCTATTGGAAATGATGAAGTACAGAATGGTTAAGTAACACATTTTCCAAAGGGATACTTGGATTAATGTTTATGGGTTTTTGCATGTTTGACACTAAAATATGCCTGGAAAAGTGTTGGAAAAGTGTCAGAAAAGTATCGAACTCTTCTAGGAGAGAAGTTACAGGTTCTGAAAAAATTGGGAAGAAAGTTGTAATGATTTCTACTGGTCAGATGAGAAAGCTTTTCTGGTACCAAGAGTGTAAATCCATGTTCTGATGCTTTGCTGTCTTCAGTATATGCAAAACAAGTTTGTTTGGATTAATATTTGTTTAAATGTTACGTGCTTCAGTTGATACTTTCTTACACATTTAATTAGCCAGTCTCATTTATTAACGTTTGCTGATAGTTGCTAATGCCTACATAATCCAGATGAAACTGGGCCTTCAGTGTGCTATGCACTATTCAAATTTCTACTAATTGACAACCCAGATCTACATCTACATTGGTACTCTAAATACACGCAAGAGATAGAAGGTGAGAAGAGTCACAGGGACACAAAGACGTAAGCCTTTCCCAAGCCATTTAGAAAGATATCAATAGACCTGCAAAGACAACTTGCCTTCTACGTCCCCAGTAAAGAAATCTAGCCACTTAACTATTTGGCCTTTCATTCATTTTTCTAGACAGGTGATTTAAGGATAGGTGATTGAAAAGAGACTGTTATACCTTGAAGAACATTAACAGGTAGAAGAGGCAAAGTATGGAAACCTGCATGAGAACATGAGAGGTCTGCAAGTAAAGCACTCAAAAGTAATGATATGGCACAGAGTAATCTGCATACGGTATTCCATTCTTATGTGAACACATACTGTTTTTCCCTTCACTGTTGAAAGAAAAAAAGTATTCACCAGTACTTTTCATGCCTATTGTTCAAAACTGTGGCTCCTGTACTTCATACTGGTCAAGCCCTGCACCGAATAACGATTTTACTTTCTTTCTTTGATTTTCATTTGATGCTCTGTTAGCTTTTAGTTTGTTTCATAAAACTTTATACACTACCTGTAAGAAAACCCCCATTTAACCAAGAAGTATTATGACACCCCCATTTTACTAACAAGTATCTGAAATGGATACATCCTTAGGAACTTCCAGCAAGCCATACACAAAGTCCCCGGCAAAGAAAGGGATGAAAGCCAGATGTCCACGAAACCATGAAACTCATCTTTACCTTGCAGCTGATCCTTATTCCACTCGCTGCACACTACATACCTATTTCAGTGCAAGAAGCAGTAGACATCATTCCGTTTCACAAGACATCATTCAGACATTACAGAGTATAACACGCAGTACTCTATGTCATAGCAATTCACTGGGCAGCTTAGACTTATTTGACAGCAAATGTGTACAGTGAATGAGGCAGTGATCCCACAGAAATAATATACTGTTGCTGCGTAATTAAGAATGCTGCTGCGATGCACATACCACAGGTGATTATATATGAAATAACCCAAAGAGCTTCAGTTTTGATATTTTCTGGCTTTTTGATGATTCATTTGGATTATGTCTAAATATTACAATAAAGCAGTATGCCAGACATCCCTGAGCAGGTAAGTTTACAATTACTTGGAGCAGCGTAGGCTCTGAAGCATGGCACTGCACCTGGGCAATTAGCTCAGGCGTAACCTCAGTCTGTAGCAGCTTTATTGCTTCCAGTTCCAGAGTTAGCTCATTTAGTGCCTGTTTAGGAATTGCTCCGACAGGTACATGTTTACATTTTGCCTTCTGTGGGAGGGAGGGAAGAAGAAAATACTCCTTTGTGCCAAGCCTGAAGTAGGCAGTCAGGTACACTCACCTCCCTCTACAGAGGTTGGAGAGAATCGGATCATCCCCAAAGCCCTGTCTCCTCAGCAATTCATATCCCACCATTTCCTGTTACAGCCGAAATTCCACTGAACCTTGCTGTATGTGCATATGCACATCTAGCAGAATCCTGAAACGCCATGTATTCAATGGAAATTTCCCGTCAGTTTATATATGCTGTCAGAGCCAGCTATAATAAAGAAACCACAAGTTATTTGCTTTAATCTTCAACAGAACACCAGGGTTTTGGCAGGAGACACTTTCATCAGAAAGTTTATAACCACCAGTTGTGGATGTTTTCAGCTAACAGGCATACGTCAAAGGTAAATACAGTTTAATTATAGCATGTGTGTTTATTCTTTACTAATGAATTTGATTTTCACGAAACATATTTAGTAATCAGGGAAAAAAATATATTCCCCTAATTTGCATCATCAACTTATAATTAATTCAGTTAACTCTCAGCCTTGTTCATTCCCTGGAAAATATTTTCCCAAACTACTCCCATACATACCTTACTTTTTCAGCATAAAACACTGGAGTAAGCAGCTGACACAGAACATGCTTATTAAGCAATATACTTTAAAACATATTTTGCAGGCATAGACCATCTTTTCAAGAGCTGTAACTTCTCCAGCAGCTTAGCTGCTGCTTCTCCATCTTTGAAGCTTCTACTGCTTCTACTGCTATGAAACTTCTCCAGCTTTACAATATTTAATTT
>VUYV01000050.1:1783437-1821949 GCA_008711295.1 Anarhynchus alexandrinus | reverse complement strand
TTTTTTAAAGATGCTTCTTTAGGTGAATTCCGGTGTTGAATGCCCCCCCCCCCCCCCCCAAGTTTTAAATAAGCAACGGCTTTAAACTGCAGTTTGACAAGGACAGGACGAAGCTTTCAGCAGCTCCCTTCCCCTTCTCTTCTTTGTATCTGGTGCTGATGAGCTGTTCGGATACTCCCCTCCATGCTCGGACCATCACAGGGGGGTAGCAGAAGCTTTGCCCAAACACAAGCAGAATCACCTGATTTCTCCTTAGGGTATCAGCCAAAGCCCATTGAAGCTGCATTTTTTTTTCCCCCTGAAATATTACAGCGTTCTTCAGAAGTGAGCTAAAGTTTGTGGCTGTTCTTATTTTGTTTGAACTGCTTTACTCCTTCCCAAGATTCAGCTTGTATGAAAATGTACTGAAGTAATAAGAATGTACCCTTTCCCCCATTCGTTTGTGAAAGTAAACACAAAACAAAACAAGACCATTATGTAGATCATGATGCATGTATTTCACATATTTCACTTTCACTTCAGTCAAAGTGCCTGGGAAAACAAAACAAAACAAAACAGCAATCTGCTTTCAGATGCAAAAAGGAATGGTGATATTGAAAGATGATAGGAGGGATATTTTGTATACTATGTGAAAAGGGACAAAATTTGCAAGTTAAAAAACAAAAAAAATTGTGTAATTTTTGTGCAGAACACACAGCTGTAATTCCTATATTAGTAATAATGATAATTTTCAGTTTTTTCTCAAGCACTATAACATGATTAGCATTCCAAGCAATGCATTGTCAATGAATCCCTGCCTGGTAGAGAAGGACAGGTGTACACATTTCTGGCCAAACGACTCTGCAGTTTTGTAGGTGAATCTCCTTTTAATTTTATTTTATTTTTTTAAGGATCCTATTTCTTTTAGCAGTATGCTTTTCTGAGATACCCTGATTCTAGATCAACCGTTGCAACCTGAATGCACTTACAGTGAAAGCTGTGTGAGAATTCTCCCTGGGCTTCTGGGAATGCCAGATTGATTTGTGTTACTAGCGTTTAGTAGAGCAGTAGGTTACTACAAAAAGTGATTTTGAGATACGATCTCAAGTCGAAATCCATAGCTGTAGGGAGGGATACTTTGAACTGGATATTTTTCCTGCATTTTGGGACCCTTGAATTGCCATCAATAGTCAGAAAACACATCCTCTTAAAGTAATCCTAAGATGTTTACACTAAGTAGATGGGGAAACCCAATTCAGCCAAGGTATTAAATTAAACATTACAGCATTTTAATTTTTTTAGATATTATTTACTGAAACCTGGGGTAAGAGAATGCAGTGAACTGAAAATACCAAGCGAGGGACAAAAATCCATTTGACAAATCAGGTCACTAAGGAACTCTCTGAGGCTTAAGCTGTTGAAAAGACTTAATTTTTTAAGACAACCTTTTTTTTCCATCATGCTGTAACATAACCTTTTCTTTCTTTCTCCTCTGTCCCACTCAAGCTGCTATACTTTAGGATCAGTTCACTCTGTTGAAAACCCATTGTAAAAATGTCAGGGTTCATATAGCTCATTGCTATAGATGACCTTGTAGTACTCTTTGCTCTTACATCACTTCTTTTAATTTCACCTTCCATTAATCATCCCTATTACTTTCTAGTTACAATACATCTATTACACTGTTGTTGGATTTTTTTCTTTTCCCTAAAGCTTCCTGTTTTTCTAACCTTTTCCTTCTTTTTCTTTTTTCGTCTTGTATCATCTATTTTATCTCCTGCATATTTACCTTTTCTTATAGACACTGCTTCTAACAATTAATTTCTTTAAAATTTGTGCAAAACTCATGTATGTTCAGCAAGTCACATTATAATGCAGCATTGTTCTTGGCAATGTTATTGCTATATAAATTATTCTTCATCCTGCCTTACTTCTTTTCCTGTAGATTCCCCAATAGAAAGCAGTCTTCCTTGTCATAATTGCCACACTTCCTACTCAGCCCTTTATTTCTCAGCCATTTTTATCTTCCCCATCCTATTACCTGTCCCTTCTCAAAGCTGATTTGTACTCCTGAGGGAAGTCTTAACATTTTGGCCCTTTCTTTTCTAGCTAACCTAAAATGCTCCTCCGAAAGTGGATTCTTTTAAACATCTTTCTTCTTTTATCATATCTTTCACTAACATAATTTTTTCCTAGGGATTTTAAAATGTATATCAATAATTTTCTTAGACTTTAAAACTGTATTCTTTGTTCCTCCATTTCTAACTATCCCTCCTCTTCTTAAATGCCATAACCTGACATTTTCCAAGTTATTGTATCTCTGCTTTTTAGCAGTTTAATTTTTGCTTATCAATTTCTGGTAAACATTGACTGTGTTTCTTCTCAATATCTGAAGTAAAATTATACATTTCTGTGAACTTCCGAAGTATATCATTAATATTTCTTCTTTAAGATGAAATTAAATTCACAGATGTCTACCACTGGACAAGTACCAGTTAAAAAAAAAATCAGAGATGAGAGTGAAATATAGAAGATTATGATTTCTTTTTAAGTTATCACAATTCAAAGAATACTTTGTCTGGTTTACACCCTATTTTTAGAAAAACTTTTCATCAGTCCCAAATTTACCTCAACATTGGGGGCCCAAAATCAGAAGAAATTATAAGTGTTATTGCAAATATGCACTGCCATTCCATTGTATAATAATCCTAAAATTTACGTGATGTTGGTTTTATATTTACTATGACCAATGTACAGCTATTTTCCCTGCTAACCTCCTAAATACCAGTGTAAGTTTTTGTTCATAATGACATAAAAAGCTACTGTACTATGTAACTTATTTTCCACTCTGAAATTGAGAAATCCTTTTTAATGTTGATACTCTGACCTATAAATCTATCACCTAGAAAGTACCTTGCAAATGTTTTCTTCCTTCACTGTCACTGTTTTAAAATCAATTTAAATCTGTTGTTTAATGAATAATAAACAGACCTTTTCCAATTACAAAAAAGATTGCGATGCACATCTGATGTACCGCTTAACCCAAGTGGTTTTTTCTTCCTTTTCTGTAACTGTTAATTATCCGTCTCCTATTACCAAGTCTAGTTGCTCCCTGCTCTGCCTACACTATTCAATTAATATCACCTTATATAAAAACACGAGCACTTTCACTCTACCTTACGTTTGATGATTTTCCTTCTTCTGATTCTCCCACCACATAACAGCTATTATTAATGATCGCTTTTTCAGTGGCACATTTCCTGAAGCTTTTAAAGTGGCTACTTTCTCAGCACCCTCCCTTAAGAATCTTTTATGTGGTTCAAATTCCATTGCTAACTATCATGCTATTTCTAACCTTCTATTTCTTGGTAAAGTTCTTGAAAAGATATTCTGTTCTTAACTTTCCAAACACCTTGTTAATAATAATCTCTTTGATTGTTTCCAAGTAGGGTAGATTTTCATCTCCAGCACAGAACGAAACTGTTCTATTCCACTTACAAGAGTTGAAGATGTCTTGAAATCTTACCTAGTGATCATAGTTCTTTCCCCTCCTCATTATTTTAGATGACAGTATGGCATTTGGCAATACAGAACTTAATATTTTATTACACTATTACAGATCATGAGATAATATTTCCAGTTCTCGACATCTTTATTTTAATGGTAACACTTTTTTCCTCTAGTTGTTATTTGTCATTTTTTTTTGCTGTTGTCATTTTATTAACTTTTTTCACATATTTGATGTGTTAACCTCCTTTTTTTTTTCCTTTCCACCAGTCCTGCAATTACTGGAATAATATTTTTCCGAGTGCTATTTCAAGATACTAAAGAAGTTTTGCCACTGATTTCAGAACTTTATTTTGTATAAGCTACTTTCATTTTTGTACAGTTAAGGAACAGCTTGTGTTCCTCAAAGCAAATTCGCAAATTAACATACTGTACTTGCATGTCAGCTCACTTGCACAGCTAATTAAATATTTCTCATGTGCATTACATATGATGACTATTTCGGTTTATGTTTCAGCGATGTTTTCCGACATTCTGTGATTTATTTATAGGTATATCTATGGCACTAATCATTGGAGTATTTGAGCACATAGAAATGATTAAAGATACATCAAAATTACTTCTAGAAGGTAACGCTTTTCTTTCTCTGCTTTGAAGCTGTTTCTTTACCATAATGTTCTGGAGGTTGATTCCTCCTGTGTTCAGTGTCATTACTACATAGCTATTGGGGAATGCCACTTAATACAGACATGCCTTGTACTGAGCTTGAAAGTCGTGTGAAAGAGGCTCCACTTGTTTTGGATCAGCTTTGTAGGAAGTTTGTTTCATATTTTTGGCCTGTTGCTGAGAATGCCCCCCTTTCCATTGTCACAAGATGAAAGCCAGGGATCTATCAGCCAAGTATCCCAAATGAGTGTAGCAATCACACTGGGAAATTCTGAAAGACAGTGCTTGAGATAAGTGGGCTTCAGCCTTTCATATCTTTGATGATGGAGGGAAAGGGGGGGAAAGAAGCAGGACAAGGTTTTCAAGATACACACTTTTAGTATGAAGAACTCTCTAGTTTCTATTTATCCTCACTTACCTAGCCTTCAATTCCATTTTGTGGCAAAATTATTCTCTATTAATGCTTACAGGAATCAAGATTTGACTTGGGTAAGACAGCAAAAACTATTTAAAGATATTTTGGACAATTTTAAAAAATAATCCCTCACGTAAGACTTGTGATGATAACCATCTACCTTGAAAAGGTATCTCTGAGCACCTTATCCCAAGGTAAAACTGAACTACAACATAAGTAATTTCCCTGTCTCTGTAAAAGGCTGTGTAAATAGTAAATAAAATACAATTTATTGTATTTAAAACTATTTTCAACCTCTCAGATTTGTTTTCCCCTTCTGGAAAACCCTACACTAAACTTGCATTTTAGTTATGGACCCTCTTGAGTTTGCAGCTCCCACAAAAAAAGGCAAAAATTTTGACTGGGAACTGAATTTTACTTGTATACAATTTTGCACCTTATTTGGAGATGAGGGAAAAAATAAAATGATGCAGTTTAAATTTGGTTGTGAGTAAATTTATTTTGAGGTACACAACTGCAGGATTTATACATGAACTGCAGAGAGTGTGCAGGCATATCTATGAGTTTATTCTGAGGTTTATAGGACCTCAAAATCCCTTCAAAATTTTTCAGGATCCTATTTCGGTGTGGCAGACAAGCGGTCATAAGAAAAAGAGAAGTGGGAAAGTTAAGTAGGTATTGAAGGCAGACTTGCAACAAGATTTCCTTCTGCCATATTCAGTGGCAAACTTACTGATAATGACCACAGCTCACTGGACATAGATAAAGGCTACTTTACTCTTTCTTTTATCAACAAAAACTGCTTTCCCTACTCCTGCTTTGAGAATCATGCAGCTCATATCATTATTATAACAAAAGCTACATGTAGGAATGCATAGTAAAACAGTCTACTTCTTGCAACTCTACGTATAACGGTAAGTCACAGATTTGCCACAGTAAAAATGCATTGAAAAGGATGTAGTATATCACTTTCAACTTTGTATTATACTTAAAAATATGACAGAACCAAATACACTGTTAGAAGAATGAGGCTATAATTTGAGCTAAAGGGGACACCTGAATGCCCGGAGTTTTGTTTGGCTGAGCATCCAAAACCTGCTTCTTGCTCACGGTACTCTGTCACAACAGCCTTAGAGGATCCATTCTTCATAAACTGTTAACAATTTGAAGAAGCAAATACAATTTTGTGTGGGTGGGAATGGGGAGAAGGGAGATGAGATGACACGCATCTTGGGCTGGGGTGTTTTCTGCTGTGTGTCAGCGGTCAGATGGCAGAATGATAAGAGCCTTTGCATAGCCACCCTGTCCTCTGGCTCTGTGCAAAGGTGGCCTGAGTGGCACTGAGTGGGGCAACGAGCAAAGTGGCTGTGCTGTCACCACCACATTTCCTCCCCCTTGAACAGCCCTCGTGTGCTATTAGGGGCAGCGGAGTATGGAACTTCACTGGGAAAAACCTGATTGCTGTAGAGAATGATTCAGAGTGATATGTAAGGAACGACACCAGTAATCACGGGGGAAACTGGTAAAAAATCCGGGTACAAGAAGTTTTAGCAGAGCTCTAGTAAGACCCGAAAAAAGCTCCTCCTGGGATCTAGAGTTTCAGGGTCAAGTGTTAAGCTGGACAAGGTAAGCACAATTTGAGGGAAGGAGGTGAGAAAAATCACATGAAGTAGCAAATACAGATGATTACATCCCTCCCAGTAATTGGGGGAAAAGCAAGGAGGCAAGAAGCCTGAGGTACAGAGACACCTGGGTTATTCTGAGCACAACAGGATACATGTCGATATGGAATGAGTGAAAGAGAGTGCAGAATTTTACAGGAAAACAGAGGGATTGCAAGTTACCTTGTCTAAAAATTTGAGAATTGTGTATGAGATTTGCCCTAACAGCAGGAGATGTTTTTGTTTGCACTAGAACACTGGTGATCTAGGATTTGGAGGTTCTACGGATTTTTTTTAAATATAGCCAGTAGAAGAGCACATGGTGGCTCATTCAGGGTAAATTCAGAAAGAATCAAACTCAAGAGAGTAAGATTTCTTTTTAAAATACATTCTCCTACATACACAGTCACAGACACAGACACACACCATTGCCCAGAAAAAAGATCTTACTAATATTGTACAATATTTGCTGCAACTAAACCGTTTAGGACTGATACTCATATTTTAAATTTTACTGTAGAATAAATGTACAAAAAAATAGAGATTTCTGCTAAACAGTCACACTGAGAAAGTGTAAAATTCTGGATGCTAAATATTATCTGTACGAGCACCCTTTGTTAAGGAAACATTAGGTTTTTGTATTGCATTTGCTATAGCAGATAGTACCTACACTTCGGTATGCTCAATTATCTGCTCTTACAGCAAGACATTATTTTAATATCAACCTTTTACTGCAGTCAGCAAATATTGTGTATTTTGTTTAAATTGACATGTCATATGTTATTATAAAATATGAAAAGAAATGATTGGGTCTTTCAGAGTTAGGCAGAATCATTTTACTGTGGTTTGGCCCAACTGTATAGCATATTCTCTTTCAGACAAGCCTCAAAAAAACCTATGAGAAAATAGAGCAACCAATAAAACAAACAGATTAAAATGTGAAATATGAACTAATGATCAATTGTTTACTTTTTTATTAAATTTCTTACAGATCCGACTGCATATTAACCTCCTGTTGGACTAGAAAATATAAATATTCTTTTTATAAGATGTTTGCTAACTGAGATAACACAGGTATCAGTTTTCATGCTTATACACAAATCTCCTTTCCACTCTGAATACCACTTTATGTGCGTTAGCCAAAATTGGTTGTCAAGATTTGTGTTTAAAAACAATAACAACTGAAAATAAAATGGCATTCTTTAAGGGTCTTCATTGATTGTGGTTTATTATGCAATTATCTTAATGCTGAACTCAAGAGTAAATGGGAGTCACTCATCACAATCTCACCATGAAATCAGGACAGTGAGATTAAACAAGTTGAAAAATTTCCTATACTATCGAGTGTAGTTACTGATTATAATGTAGAATCAACCATCAAAATATAGTGTATTGTACAAAAAGGCAGAGAATTTAAGACAAGTATCACTTCCAGTTATCTGAATATAGTGATAAAACATCATTCCATTGTCTGTTTTTTTTTCAAATATGGGGCAAACATAGAAGTTTATTGAGAAAATAGTAGCTGAAGAAATGTTACTGAATTATTAATTGATGTGACATTTGCTGTAGTCTAATAAAGAGAAAGTTCTTTCTTGGTGACTTCTTTCACACTGACAAAGCTGTATATATTTGACATCACCAGAGGATGATTTGAAACTCTTTTGCTTCCAACATTTATGTGCTAGGAAGATTGGTAGCTCACAATATCTTCCTAAAGATGAGACATCCTACATGATCCATTTACTTGCTATTCTAGATATTTTAAAAAGACAGAGAGAATAAAAAATTCTGGGGGATGGGGGGAAAGAAAAAAAAAGAGGACACAATTGTGATCTTTATGTAAAACAGAGAAATCCACTACTTGTACATGTGATAACAACATTCCCAAAGGACTGGAAAGCAGTAAATATTAAGTTGAAAAGTCCTAAAAATGAGCAAAAATGTATCGTCTNGGGAAGGGAAGGGAAGGGAAGGGAAAACAGTTCTTGAATAACAAGTTGATAAAGGTAGGAAAATAGGCCTTTCAAGTAAGCCTTCTTTGCTGTTTTTGTTTGCATACTATTTCTCCAAAATTTCTGCTATAATTGTTTACTACTTTTGAGCAGTGGACCGACATGATTTATACTCTACTATTCATAGATTTAAATTTCTTTATTTACTAAAAAAATGCATCAATAGGGTATTCATCCATACTGGACTGATCATTTATATGAATGATATTTTGCTAGAGGCAGGTACATATTTTCTAGTAGTGAACATTTAATTTTATTTCTATAATAAAATTGATCACGTCCTCAAAAACACCATAGGCTTGTTGAGCTTGTCTCTTACTCATGACTTTAATTCCAACAGATCTCCTTTATCCCATAAGAATTTGTTGTTGATAGGGATTTTGTTTGTAAAGAACTTCAGATAAGTGTGTGTTGAAAAATGCTCCCATACAGAGTGTTCTGTTTAGGAAGCATTTTCATTTTAAGGATTATCACACCACTGGGAATTCTGAGCTTCGTACACTTATAATCAAATCAACCCTGCTTCCTCTGAAAGTTTTCATCTGTCAGAAATATCCCTTTTGAGATTCATATTAGTGATTTTATCCACAGAGATTTTTTACAGTTAAATTAAATCTTCAGGTAAGTGTTTTTTCTCACTGGAGAGAAGAACTTGAAGGAACAGAAGACCTAATGCTCTTATATGTCCATTTCTGTCCATTTGAGTAGAAAGGGCATGAACACCATTTGATTTCCCTGTAAGCATTCCTTACAACCAAAGTGTCATACTCTGGAAACAGGTAGTATGAATATTGCTTTATTTATTTATTTATTTATTTACTACTTCCAGTCTATCCTAGATACTGCCACTGGTGGCCCAGAGGTTTAGTTCAGGTCTCAACACCAATGTCAGGAGTTGCAGCAGAGCATCCAAACACTGCACAGCAGGAAGGACTGAATGGTCCTTTCACTCATGGAGGTGAGCCCCCAGCATGGGTGCTGATGAGCTGCAGGTCTCAGTGGGTGCACGCAGTGCCTTCCCTCTCTGATGGGTGCTGACAAATTGCGTAAATGGGCAGAGAACCACATTCTATTGAAAAGGAGGGACCATCAAGACTGACAATTTTGAGACAGCTTTTTTGGTGAAAGCAAATTATGTCTTATTATATTAACAAATTGATCTTTCTGTCCAAAGGAAGTTTTGTCTGGCTTTGAAAGTGTTGCATGTATGAATACTTTAAGTCACAGGTAGGGAGCTTTTCCGATTTAAAAAAAAACAAACAAGCATCCCTCCCCGCCAGATTCCCATCTATTTATAGATATATACACACACGGTTATGAAATCAAATACAAGATACCAATCAATAATGGAAAAGACAGTTGGAGAAGAAAGAAAGGCAGAAAGACAGAAAGGAAGGAAGGGAGGGAGGGAGGAAGGGAGAAAGAAAGGAAAGGACCTAAGGATCACTCTGTAGTTAGGAGACTGTAATACCAATATCAACATTGAGAAAGTATTATTTATCCACCAAACTGGAGATGCTTTTCAATATTTTGAATTTTTACACCATCTGACTAGAAATATTAGCTATTTTACTACCAAAAATTGTCTCATTAAGAGATACTAAAAGCATTACTATTGGTTTGAAGAGAAATCAAGTTTTCTCTTTTTGTCATGGATCAAACATCTGACAGCATCACAAGCCATGGTGTACTATTTAGCTCTCTAATGGTGTCTATGCACATCCAGCTGCACTGTAACTAATTTTCCATTACAATCACAAACTGTGGTTGAACTTGTCCTTGGGATTATAATTCAAGTTGCGGTTCATTCAACTGAAGTTTGCAAAATACCTTTTTTTTTTCTATGACACTGTCTTATCACTCCATGATATCTACAAATATTGCACTGTCCTTCTCAAATTCCACAGTTTCTCTCAAAGTATAAAATTAAATAAATTGTTCAGTAATTTTCCAGTACTGCAGAATGCTGAGAATATTCAGTTGCTATGGGATGTAAAAGGAGTTCAGGATATTGAGCATGTCTGATGATTGGGCCCTCTAAATGCATTTGAACTTATATTGTACATGAATTTTCCTGTTCTGCAACCAACCGATCAGTGAACACACTTAAAAATATAAATGAAACCAAAAGGACAGGCATAATTCTTCTTGATGTTATTTTCTCAGGTTCTGAACTTTGATATGATTTCATTGCACACCTTAATCAGAACAACAAGCACTGAAAAAATTTACACTGTCCACTTCCCTAATTGAAATTTTGCTAGATTCTCCAGAGATGTTTTCTGTAGATGAAATCCAGCTTAGGTTTCTCCCACAGTGCTGATTAGTTTGACTAGTTTGTTGCAGTAGAACTACTCTGATTTTCAAAGTCTCCCCACAGAGAATTGAGTAGACCCTACCATGACTCTGCTTTCAGATATTTCACATGGAACTAAGAGCCAGAGCAAGTTCAAATGGCCATAAAAATATTGTCAAATTTTTATTTTTCCCACCAGACTGCAGCCCAATTCATTACATAAGACAGACAAGCTCAAGGAATCAAAGCTTTTTTAATGTCTCTTTGCACATCTACCTTTGGCTGCTCACCTGACACAAGCCAAACCCAACACTGAATATAAAATTATTAATTTTATAATGGCCTTTTCTATGGTGTTCATCACCACAGAACTGAAATGATATACATATGTGGGCTTATCTTCACAGTGGGTATGAAATGCACAGGAAACTCTGTTGTTCTCATTTTGCAACAGATATCAAATGCATAGAGAGAGGAACATCAAAATAATCCACTAAATTTGTGTGTTGTACCTGACAGATTGAGTTTTTAGGATTAATAGCATTTTTCTAAAATATCGTGTTCTCAGAATACAGTTCCTACTAAAATTAGTTACAGCTAAAAGCTCTCAGTTCTTCTGAAGATAAGAGCACAAGTTTCTCAGATTGGATAAACTCAATTAACAACCAGCTGTAAAAGGTTTTGCTTTAAGGAACTAATCAGAATAATTTAATTATTTTGTCGTGAATCAAATTCTACAGAGAGACCTTAACACTGAGGCCACTTTTTCTTTTCCTAGTTCAACCATTCATGTTCTCAATTCTTGCAGTAAATAAGGCTGTTTTACATCTGTGCAAGGCAAGATTTATTCATATTTTTATACACTATTGCATCATAATGTTTGTCTAGATATGTCTGATCGAGATCTGTCTGGAATGGAAATCAAAACAATAGTAACACACAAGTCCTTGGTTTCTAACTGGTAACCTATTTCAATGTGATACTTCTGCAATCTTGGAACACTTGATTTATAGTACCCTTACTAATATTTCATTTCCCCAAAGCATGAGGGGAAAATAGCATTATTTTTCATTTAGAAGCATTACCAGCCTCCGCATAAAGAAAAAAATTGCTGGACAGTTACAGTGACTAGTAACACGGTACGGTCGTGTATTCCTTTTGATTAAAGAAACCATGTTCTAGAATCATAAAGTTCTAGACTCATTAAAGTCTTATCGGATGCAGTGGTCTGCTACTTCTACCGATGAATTTCTCCAGCTTCCACAAAACACAAAGCAAGGAGCAGCAACAACAAAAACTTTATCTAATGAAAAAAGTTGTGTGTGTGCATAAAAATTATATCCTGACCTTTTCAATGATCAGTTTATGTCCAGACGTATAAGATCTGATAAAGCTTATTTTTGCAATATAACTAGAGATGTTGTTATTGGTCATAAATTAATCTGCCCTTTTAAAAAATTCAGCTGCAATGTCTATATTCTATACTGTGTAAGCATTGTAAGTTTTAAAAAAGCAAAATGGCATATAACTGATGAGCTGTGCGGTCATATTTTTCATGACATTATATTTACCACATGACTTATTTATCATTGCTTTACTACTGCATAGAATAACAGACTATAATGCTTGATAAAATGCAAGTACTGATATAAACTCATCTATGCAGTACTTGCTTCTCCAATATATATTACTAGTACCGTACTAATTCCAGTGTGCTGCTAAAATTATATGATGAAAGTAATTTGGAAATTTTAAATAGCACTCATAATGTTTCAAAGATATTTTCAACATTACGCACCATTCCTTTTAGCCTAGTAATAATGGGTTGGGAAGTATTATCTGACACTTCAAGAATCTTCATGAAAGTGAAATTATGAATATAATATCTTAAGCAGTTAGCTCTGGTGCTTAACCACACATTTCAAGTTTGAATTTTGTGCATGAGTATTAGGTTTTTTTTTTTAAATTTTTATTTCATAGACTCTATGGAACCCCTGGCACTGTTCTGTAGGATCAATGCTGCTTAGGTGTATCACCTTTTTCTTCTCTGAACTATGCAGAAAATATCAGTTTTGGGGGCACTTGTCTGAATTTGAAGTTGAATAGCCAACTTAACTGACCTAAACTTCAAAATAATAGCATCACAGAATCTTTTAAGAAGGACAGGGACAGCTAGAGATCATCTAGTTTAGAGAAGAGTCAGAATGTCTTCTCTAAACGCTCCCGTTTGGAAAACATAGACAGCAGTAAGTTGTCTTCTCTTTGTAAGGCTGAACCAAGCCAGTTCTCTCAGTCTGTCCAGCTACTGACCACTTTGGTAGGCCACCACTGCGCTCAGACCAGCTTGTCAATGTATTTCTTCTAATAACACATCTTGATTTTGTTTTAGTTCACGTGAATTCAGATTGTCTGTTAATAACTTGTATTGCCTTTAATGGCAATAACCGAAATGGCAATGTGTAAAGCAGATGCATTAGATTTACTAAGGACAACTGCATCAGTGGGTGCTTTCAGAGAAAGTGCACTGATAGAGTGTGCTGTGGCACTTCTGTTTCAACTTACAATTTTGTTTTGCTCCCTAAACACAAAGTGATGGATATCCAGGTAGAGTGTGCTGGGTTGCAACACAGACACAAGGACAATTGAGCAATAGCCAGGGAAAAAAAAATGTGGCTGGTTCAAACCCTTTGGAAAATGGGTGAGGCGCATCTTTTACACCTTTCACGACAAAAAAAAAAAAAAAGAACTTAGAGAACCATATGCTTTTATTCAGCAACATAAGCATGGAAAGCTTGCAACTCCTCTATTGTACAGTATTCATACTCAAAGAAGGAACAAATTACCTTTTGCCTGGAAAGGGGAGAAAAGGTACAGTGCAAAACTCTGCATAGAGCCACATTAATGACAAACACACGGATCACTGTCTGTGTTTTGGTGCATTTTTGTGCTGGTATATAATAAACATCTTCTAGATACTCATATCATGTTCTCTCATTAACTTTAGACTACCTTAATTTAAGGACTGAATATGTACAGTAATCAAAAGCAGGTGTTTTGTGATGAGTACAAATGAAAACAAAAGATAACTGATTTGTGAGATGACCCTATATTAACTTTCCAGACAAACTATTTTAAATAATACCTCTTCTACGATTTGTAAATAGATACAGCTAGGTAGGGATAGACCTACGGACAGTTCTTTCTTTTAGACCATTTGTGAGCTCTTCTGGCAGTGAGACTCAAATGGGTTATGTGAAGAGCAGCAGCACAACAGTAAGTAAAAATCCTTTTCCTTCACCCACTATTGGGGCCAAAAATGACATTTCTTATATGTAAATGGCAGTGCTACGCACATGAGTAATATGCCTTGTTGCTGGGCAGCTCCTTTAAAATCATTCTGGAATTAATATTAAGGCAATTTGTAACAGGGTAATGGGTGGAGTCACAGAATGAGGATGAATTCCTGTTTCTGACTCAGAGTTTCTCCTCAGGACTTGGGATTTTTCTCAATCAAAATATACATGGTTTCCAGATCACCTACTGACTGAAGACCTGGTTTTGCCATAAAAGCAGCAATGACAGGCTGTACCCGAAATCAAGTGGAATTGAGGGTGGGGGGCATCTGCATTAATTGAATCTATGGCAAGATGAGAGACTAAAATCCCATTTTTAATTAAAAGTAGAATTTGAAATTCTTTATTACACAACATACCTCTTGTAGTGGGAAGAAATGTATTTTGTTTTAGTTCCAACTGTATGCAGTTGTTTACACAGAAGAATCGTAAATACTGCTTAGCATGGAGCTTAGAAAGTTGATGGTGAAGCCAGATTTTGATGTCCCTTAACTGCTTTACAGATCATTTTTAAAATCTGGCTTCAGAGATCATTATGTAACTATATACAAGAACCAATAATGTCAGCATGCCATAACAACAAGTCACCGTGGTTCGATTTCAAATACTGCTGTGCATTTAATAGCTTCCTGCATGCTTTGTATTTTTGTCCCAACAATGATTGTATTTTGGAGCACAAATTAGCAGATTGTTATTGAAAGTTCATGTGTTCAATAAAAAAAAAGTGCATATTTCTTGAGACTTTCAAGTGGAATTTCTCTTTTCTCTGGAAAGCGTACTGCAGTATCTAAAAAACACACCCAGAAAATGTGTTTTATAGTGGGTCCAACTCTGCTGATGTTTAGTTCATCATTTTTCCTTCACTGCTTCCCTGACACTTTCATGTCAGGCTGTATTCTCACAACAATAGGATTTTTGATTAGGGATTTATAAACTGTGTGTGGAAAAAAAGTCTAGGTGGCAAAAATGATACCGGTTTCTGGCTTTTATTTATTTATTATAAATCATTCTTAATGGTAGCACACACGAGGTGTTACAGAGGACAAATGATAAGAATAATTATATGCAACAAAAATACTAAAAAATATTTGTTCAGAAATATTTTTAAAGAATAGGAATAAACAAGGCTATCCGCAGGTATTTTCACCTTAAAGTGGAACAGACTTTGTAAAAGTTTTACTTTTTGCACTACTTTCTACTCCTATATCATTTTATTTTTAATTTGGTGAGCTTAACTAGGACAAATGTAAATAAAGTTCAGTCTCTTATTAAAGTTTCAGTAGCATTTGCTTTTACATATTGAAAAATAATCAGCAGAAATTATACTCCTCTGGCACAAAGCGGATATTATTGTGGACAAAATCTGTTACATGTATTACAAAACCAACCCAAAACTCTATGTGAAACATCTTGAAAGTTAAACTCTGAAGGGAACAATAAGGCTAACTATTCCCCATATTTCAATTTCACTATATTAGTGTAAAGTATCCTAGGAGGATTCAAAGGCTTCAGCTTCTTTTGCATTTGCAATTGTTATCCATAAACACACAAAAAGGGGGATATAGTTGATTTGATCCAGAGTGGATATAGATTACAAAATATGAAAACCTTTAGTTCTGTCTCCTATGTTCACTTAAAAATGTCTCCTATATTACATTTCTAGGTGATTTTACCTTCTCTTAACCATGCAAAAGCTATAGTGTTTCAAAGCCGCAGATTAGTGATGGTGGCAGCTTATTCCTTTTGGTTATCTACAGCACCATCTTAGTGTCTTGAGGCATAAAAGAATATTATCTGTGTGACAGTTATGGCTAGAGCCATCTATACTGTTCATGCTATCAGCACTCAAAGAGCTCAGAATAGAAATCATTCAGTTTAAGACATCTTCTGTAGTTTCATTAAAAGCTTAAAATCATGAGGTACTGCAAGTTATGACTAAGGTTATATGAAAATTTCAGTAAATCTCCGATGTGGAAAAGTATATATGCAGTTGGGGTGGTTAGAATAGAATTGCTAATCTTTTGTAAAGGCAGTTGACCATAAGCAAGACAACCTATAAATCTGCTTTCCTTCTTTACTTAATTTTCATCACAAATAATGTGCCACTCTGATTGCATGAAATCATCAGGAGTGTCTTCAATTACTGTGTGCAGCCTCTGATCAAAATGACTTCCTCTGTTCTCAATCTGGGGGATGATGGGGAGGAAAACGGGAGGAGGGGGGTGAGAAATGCACAGCTAGTTATGTATTACAAATGTCAGGTTACTGTGAAAGTGTATATATTCATATTTAATAATTTCTAAGCTGGAGTTGTGATTGTAATAATGGCTCATTCATATCTGCATTTCATTTAAATGCACTGTTTTGACTCACTGAACATTTGTCAAAGATATTATAGCTAAACTTTTTCACATGACCACTGAGGTAATGACAGCATTACATTACCAGAAAACTGCATGACTTGCTGATACTTCCATTTTCCTCAGCAGCTTATGAAATAATCAAAATGTGTGCATGAAATGGCGGCCTGTTCTGAATTTATTTTAATACAGATAGGCTTATACAGAGAAATGAAGAAGAGTGTAGGACCTCAGACACAAGAGACAATGACTACGCACAAAGCTGAATTTTACTAGCAGGAAAGATGGATATATGGGTATTAGACTTTTCATAGCTATAGGAAGGATAATCTTTCAATCAGATTAATGAGAAAATATATTGCATGGGCCCTACAGCACTTTTTGCTTTCCAGGCTAATACGTGATTTAAATCCCAAAAGTACATTTTCAGCATTACAATATCCTTTGATAATAATGTCGCTTGCACAAAGACAGATAAAAATAAAACAGTCCCCCTTGATTTCCCATTTTAGATTTGAAGTATATTTTCTGTTCTTTGCCTGCAATGAAGTGAATTCTATTGAGAAGAGTCACATTTAATAAGACAAAGAGAATTTTCTAATTATGCTACCTGTCAAGATTGGAATCTATGGGATTGCAACTGCAATTGAAGAAACAGAGGAAGCAATTGCGTATAGTCCGGTTTACTTTGGTGTATGATTACTATTTGCACTTAGATATTGCTAAATGTAAATCAAGCACACACACAGAAGCATGCTTTGAGGTAAACACCAAAAGGCAAGTCTCAAAATGGATGTATAGTCCTCATTTCAATTTTCAGTATGCAATTTCCCAAGCTTTCCTAATTTATCTATAGAAAAATAGTAGAAACCTGTGAAAATGAAACACTTTTAAATTACTCTGAGTCACACAAATATACAGTGGGCCAGATGATAAATATAATTAAAGCACAAATTACTAATGGAATAAGAATGTATACGCATAATTATGCTAGGTTAAGCATTTATGCATCTTTCTGGAGGAAAGCAAGTACTGTAGCAGCGAAGAAAAACAAAAGCCAATTAAAACTGATGCAATAGGAAAAAATACTTCTCTCCCTACAGTCTCTTATCATTTTTACATAGTTCATATTAGAAGCATGCAAACATTAAAGAAAATCTGGCTGTTATAAATGGAGCCCGGAAAGTTATCATATGCTGTCCTTTCAGGGTCTCTGGGGAACTGTTCAATGTGCCCCATCAGACATTACTCTTATTTGCAGCATTGCAATCTTGGAAACACTATGGCACATTAGACAAGGAAAATAAATATTGTGTTCTTGATGGTTTCCTTCATATTACAAGTTTACACAAATCCGTGGCACACAATCAATTATTATAAATACTTTATACAAATAATAAATTAGTCCTTTTAGTGGCTTCATCACTTTTTTTTAATTTTATTAAAACAATGTCTGGTAGGATGATGCAGATTATGACCACAGGTAAAACAATCGGCATAATATAAGCCTCCAGCAAGCCTTTTTTGTTGCTTTTTTAATTACATGTGTATGTGTTTATAGATATATTTGTGTGTGTGTATACATACATGCATGTGTAAATACACACACATATGCATGCACACACACACACGCACATAAAATCTCCTAATGCAAAATATGCTTTATTTGGTACTGAAACACAATTGAATCCTATTTTATCTCATTTGGTTTTATGCAAGTCGCAAACTGACTTTTCAACTATTTGGTTTACATCTCTATTTAGCTGCTTCTGTGGTGTTTATTCAGAGGGGGAAGAAAGATGGCCACATCACTTTATTTTCCTTAAAAAAAATTTAAGCTCTGTAGATGTTTTTTAATAACTCTCAAGTGGTGTCTTTTTGAGCGCTACTATCAAATATCTTATTACTAAGCTACAGCTTTAAACATTTACAGTAGGAAGACTACTAAAAATTCATAAATGATTTGAGCATTCTAGTCTGGCTCAGGTTTCTGCATGCATAAATATGCAGCATACTCAGTTCCAGACCAAATATTTGGTGTCATCATCCACCCATATGACAACAGCAAAGCATAAAATTCATAGGGCTGCAATCTCCTTTCACACACATACCATAGGAGCTTCAAAATTTTGAATTATAGATATGTTAGACAGGCTGCTAACAGCCTCAATGATAGGCTGCTGATCTGCCAAGATTCTTCCACCCTCCAAATGGTGTTACCACTTCTGCATGTCTTCCACATTAGTAATTGGTTACCCAAACAGGAGATGATGTGACCAAAGGTAGATTAATTCAGCTAAATGCCGTCTGTGGGCCAAAATTTTCAAAAGCAAACATGTTAAGTTGCAGCAGGAAAATTATGCTGACCCTGTGATCCTGAGATAGGGCAGATCTTTTCCAGCTTCAGCATTGTCCTTTCAAAGGAACATAGAAGGTTCGTGTACTGAGCTTCTTGCCCTCTGTCACTTCTGAAGCCTCCCCTCCTTCATGCAGAGATCAGAGAGATTTTTGTACCTTGCTGTACAAAAACACCCATGAAGTGACCTTAGAAGGAAACATTGAGAGCAGGGTTGCAGAGGCTTAGAGCTTCACAGAAATATGAGAGAATGAGAAGGTGCTTTTTAACGTGCTTCCCCACTCCTAGTTGTCCACGGAAGAGGGACTTTTTTTTTGTCTTTTTTTTTTTTCCCCTGACAATCACTTGATTTCTGTGGCTGATATGTCTATGTATTTCCATTCAACGGGCAGGCAAGCCATTCAGTTTCCTCAGTATTTATGAGCCTGCCTCTCAAGAGGACTGGTAGGAGATAGTCCTATCATCTGCAACACCACAAAAAAGTAGAATGAAGTCACTCATTCAATGAACTGCTGCTTTTTCCGTGAGAATTCCTTTGGGATTCTACAAAAGCTCTGTAAATTTGAACATGGTCAAGATTAGGCCCAAGATTATCAGTCTACGTACTTCTGGAAAACACTTCATAGCTGCAGCTGACAATTCCTTAACCCTTCTCTTTAATTACATGTGGACATATGTTTTTCACACAACGTTTGCCTCAAATTCACGATTTCCCAGGGACATACAACTCAGCGTATTGTACCTTGCAAAGGACCATTTTCAGAAGCAGCTTTTAAGATGTCACCACTTACATAAAGGCAAGCACAGCTGCCAGTCATGACCAACCTACAGCAATATTTTCCTTCTTGAAGACCTGCTGTGCTGGTTGCATTGCAGTGGTGGATGAATAATCCCGGTATACAGTTTACATAACAGTGTTAAATTTGTACAGCATTTTAGGAATCATTAGGATGAAAGGCACTATAAAATGCAAGGTATTATTAAAAATTAGATATGAAAAAAATAAAGAAAGGACAGATAAACTGAGGCAGACCTCGTAGCTATTTCTAGCCATGCAAAAGGAAAGGGCATGGAGCAGATTACCTCCCACTAAGCCTGTCTTTTGGGTCTTGTGTGCTGAATGTATTCAGGATTAATTCTCTACTTCAAAAGAGGTGGTACTGTTTGCATAGCAACACATTTCCTTCCTGCCGTCTGTCTATACCCTTTTATACCCTGGTGGGATTCTTTGCAGCTAGCTTGATGTCCCTCCCCAGCGTCAGTGCAAAAGAGTCATCAGAGTAAACATAACAGCCTTTCCTCAGACCACCAGTTGCCTCAGGCCTCATCCTCACAGCTGCAGAGAGCTTTCCAGTCTCCCTTCTTCAATTGTACATGCAAAAGCAAACGGTGTTTCCTACTCATGGAAATAAATTAAGCAATATTACAAAAGTTTGCCGTGATCCTTTGCACCATGGCTCCAGAGGTGCAAGGAGCTGAGATTTGTTATCTTTGGACTGGTTATTGAGTCTGTTGTTCAAACCTCCCAGTTTGCTATGTGCTTTACTTCTGCATCATCACACTTCCCCAGTCTGAAGACATCAGGGTCCACCTCTGATGCTAGTGGGAAAGAGCACTTTGTACACTGGAAGCCTAATCTCTTGAGCTTCCTTAGCCTCATGAGGGAAGTGGAACTGTCCTCAAAATCAATTCTTTAGTCTCAGAAGTTTGTTCTCGGAAGCAGAGCCCAGTAATGCACCCAAATGGTTTTGATTCAGACACAAAATAGCAGCCAAAACCTTCAATTCTGGCAGCAGTGGAAGATCCACTGTGCCAGTATCTCCCTAACTTATCTTCTAGGCTTCCTGCAGAGGAATTCCCTATTTGGGAACTTTTCTGACTCAGGTAATTAGAAATATTACCAAAAAATTTAGTTTTCTTCCCTTTATTCCCTTTTGTCATTTTGTGGCTGGCAGCTTACATTTCATAGAATCATAGAATCATAGAATTGTCTAGGTTGGAAGAGACCCTTGGGATCATTGAGTCCAACCATCTACCCTACTCTACAAAGTTCTCCCCTACACCATATACCCCAACACCACATCTAAACGGGTCTTAAACACATCCAGGGATGGTGACTCAACCACCTCCCTGGGCAGCCTATTCCAATGCCCGACCACTCTTTCTGTGCAAAATTCTTTCCTAATGTTCATTTAATTTAGTGGCTTTTCTGGTTCCTTCAGTAATAATATCTTTGTTATACCTTTAAAAACAGAAATTCTGGGCACCATCTTTTTTTGGAAATTCAGGAGTTCCAACAGCATATAACATTAGATTTCATACAGAACAAAAGAACTGTGAGCTTCAGTGGAATTAACCATTCAAACATGTAAAATGAAAGAAAGACAAGCTACAGCAAAGGGATAGGAAAAATCAGGATTTTCCCTTGTCTTTTCAATTCATTTACAAGGAAGAGGCAAAGTACTCTTCCGTTTGGATCCTGCTGCAGCACATTAAGAGGCTGCATATCGAGAAAAAGTATTGTATGAAAACTTTTTAGGTTCCAATATCTAGGGTATTCTCCCCAGGTAGTAGAACTGAAGTATTCTTTTAGTGTTAGTATTGTTTGTGAATTGCTTCATGTGAGAGGCACAAAAAGGAAGAAAAAGACTAATTTTCATGCCTATTTTGTTGACTCTGTTTATTATGTCTTTAGGACTCCAGAGCGTGCCTAAGGAAATTATGGTTGTGAAGGACAACCTTGACCAGAAAAGGAACTTACTTTTATGCTTGCCCTCATGAAAATTCTTTGCCTTGGTCCCAAATGTCACCCAGGATAAGTTATCTACAGTAAAGAAAGTTCTTCATGATTGCCATACTTGTCAGCTATGCAAATCATCTAAGAATGGACCTGGGCTTAATTTTAGTGTAAGGTCTGAATGCGAATTCTAATTATTATGTCTTATCTGAATCACATGACAAATGCCCAATGCCCAAGAGATAAATGCAATATCCAACAATTTTGCTGGTGATGGGACTTCTGGGAGCCTGAATATATGTACTGGTTTTGGCTGTGATAGAGTTCATTTTCTTCATAGTAGCTTGTATGGTGCTATGTTTTGGATTTGTGACCAAAACAGTGCAGACAGCATAAGAATGTTTTAGTTTTTGCTGAACAGTACTTATACAGTATCAAGGTCTTTTCTGCTTCTCAGTGAGTAGGCTGGGGGTGCACAAGAATTTGGGAGGGGACACAGCTGGGACAGCTGACCCCAACTCACCGAAGGGATATCCTATACTGTATGACATCATTCTCAACAATAAAAGCTGTGGGGAAGAAAGACAAAGTGAGGGACATTTGGTGTGATGGCGGCTGTCTTTCTTAGTGTTCTGTCTTACATGGGATGAAGCCCTGCTTTCCTGGAAATGGCTAAATATCTGGGAAAGAGGGAATTAATTTCTTATTTTGCTTTGCTTGCACATGCAGCTTTTGTTTTACCTATTAAATTGTCTTCATCTCAACCCACGATTTTTCTCACTTTTACCCTTCTGATTCTCTGCCCAATCCCACTGGAACCGCTGCATGGGGCCGAGCTGCCTACCAGGGTTAAACCACAACACTACACTACCAGGCATGTGCCTTTCTTTGGCAACTGTATCTGTCAGCCTTGTTTCCCCAGTGGTAGGTGTTGTGATGTGGTTCCATGGCAATTAACATGTGAGTTAATTACTTATTCTGTATGAGATCATTCCTGGAGCCAAGCCTTCCAAATTTCTCTTGGGAACACATTAGAAGGTAAGGGTGTTCAGCTCTTTCTGAGGGATATGGCACATCATAAGACCAAATTTGGCAAAACAAGGTTCTGATGCCTCCTCTCAGAGCTGTAAGTACATGGACATTCACACAAACCAAAAGACACAATTTAAGTTCTCAAACACATTTAATTTTCAGGGGTCAAGTGATTTCTCTATAGATGGAAGTTTCAAAGGAGAAATCTTAAACCTCCAGAAGGATGCGAGTTGTAGCTCTAGCATATACTGGCATTTCTTTCCAACAGTGATTTAGGAGCAGCATGTGGCTACTTCTAATTGAGGCCCAAATATTTTTCAAAAACATTCATAAAAAATGAATGGTTGAAATATCTCAAGACGCAGACTACCTCCTGCTCTCTTCCCTCCCGCCCCACAGCTCCGTATTATGCTAGCACTTCATAAAACAGCAACGTAACAAGTCCTTTTTGACAACAAAACTGCTTTTGTGAAGAAACACATTCATTTGCAATCATAATGAACTGAAAATGCTGACTCTGCAAATACGTGAAGTGCTGTGTATCCCTACCAAGAATTTAAAATAGTAAAAAATGACCCTTACTATAGCAACAACTAATTGGTATATTGCCCTGACGAGCTAGTGACAAGAAAAGCAGTTGGTAGCAGTGCCTTCATCACAGGGCATTCTAAGAAATAACTAATTTAAACCTTCTCAAGCACAGACACAACCTGCTCCACATGGGAGCGTATCTCCAGAGGGTTCATTAAGTTACTGGCAGTCTAGATTTTGGAAGCAACAACTAAACACTACGTCTCTGTTCTAGTCTTTGCTATATGATTGCCTGAAGACCTATGGGTTCGATGAATTGGGGTGGGGTGGGGTGGTGGAAAGAATTGCAAACTGTCCCTGAATATAAACAAATAAAGAAAGTACGAAATCATATTCAGCACAGCTGTTATGTTCTAATGCAGTAGCTGATAAAATATTGTTTCCTTTAATACTTTTAGAATAGTACCATACTAAGTTGCAGAAAAATGTTGTTTTTCTTCTACATAGGAATAAATAACCTGTTACTCAGAAGTAAGTGGAGTCAGCATTGCTACCTCTTATCAGGAAATAATAGGGGATTTGTAAATTTCTTTCATACTTGTTTATGTTTCTGACTCCTGTGGCCTGTAAAATTCCTTTTTATCCTTGGGTGCCTCTTAAACAGAGAGGAGAGTAAGTAGCCAACTTGTCTTCTACTGGACAGAAGTATGTACCCAGTGGACTTTGTGACTGTCCTCTATCCTGGGCCTGCCAAGGAAATGCATGAGAGATCTATGCCTTGTTTTTATTCCAAAATGTTGGTGCATGCCTTGCTGACTTCGGTTTACATGGTTTCATTTCTCCCTAGTATTGCTCTGTTTTTTTGGTTCAAACGAACTCCCTCAAAAAGCAAATCTTAGCCAGAATTGCAATTTTGGGTCTTTTACAATAAAAGCTCCAAGGCATTTGCAGCTTTTAGGCGGTTTCCACCCAAACCCATAAATTAGATGTTATACTCAATCCAGGTTCATGAATCTGTGGTTTGCAATGACACTTGAAACCAGGAAAATGTATCTGTTTCTGAGCTTTACTTTTAAAGTTTTGTACAGCTCTCTATAATACTGTTGACAGCTATTTAGATATCACTGGATTTAAATGTTTGCTTTAGAAAATCACATTGGGAGAATTTTGGTTTGTAAATGAAAGCTGGTTCAGAGCTCTGTCCTATTTTGCTAAAGTTCAAAAGGGAAAGGATAAATTGTTCTAGTTTTAAGCCATTTCAGCAGCTAATGGAGGAGTACAAATGGAAAAGGCCCGTGTTCTTGGAGCAGAAGGGTCTGAGTTACATTCCCAGTATAGCCTGTGTGCAGATTACATGACAGCTGTGGCGTCTGCATTTACACAGTCACAAATCATTTACAAGACTGACAGTTGTGCCACAGTTTGTGGTTTTCTCTGCCACCAATTGAACTAAAATATCTCAAAGGGAAAGGTTAATGCACTGTACTACTGTGCTTGGCATCCATTTGAATATTGAAAAGTCTCTGCTGTACTAATGCATAAAAATCAGCCAAACCAAAGTACAGTAAAGAGCAGAAAACTGTTCCTGGGGTTGAATCCTGTACAAGCGCTGGTCTCTGTTACTTGCCATTCATCTATACTCTTTCACTAGGAAGGAGGGAAAAAATGGTCTCTTCTAAGTGTGTTTCCAAATTTTACTGCAAATGAAGGGGAAAGAGGTCTTGAAGGTGACACATACCTATCCTCTATCCCCTTGCAGCTGGCCAAAATACCACAGACATATAAGTGTTAGTAGGTGCAACGGGGGTATGCTGGCTCTTTGCAGCTTTTAGGGAAAGGAGATGACTGTCCACCCCAGGAGCTGGCAATTGCCTTCAGCAGAGGGGAGGGAGATGGGTGCTCTGGAGAGGCACTGCATCAGTAATGCTCTCTCAACTCTCTCTACTTCCTCCTACATTCATGAAGTCCCTGGGAGATAGGAGGGTTTTTGTTCTGTTGGTAGTGTTTATGCTACGCTGGTGTTTTCACCAAGGTCAGGCAGGAGAGGTAGCATTAAGAGCTCCCATTGAATGATGAAGTGGCAGTGGCTTCAAGCAACATACTGAGGCCTTCGTTCCTTTGGGAAGTTTCTCCTACTGTGCCTCGTGAGGTATAACAGCATCACTCTGCAGGGACTTCCGTGAAGAAAACTGGGTGAGCCATCCAAAGTGTGAAGTGTTATTTATATATAATTAAAAGACAGCCTAATTCTATTCTTTCTGACTTGTGCTTTTAACTAAAAGTGATGTCTTTTGCTCTGGACAGTGTTCATACCTGGCCACAGGTTTTTTTCCCGTTATAAGTTATTTAGAAACTGAGGACTGAGTATTGGTAACTATTTTAAAAATACTTAGGTATGAAACTTAGGTTTTCAAAAGCATCTAAATCACCTCCAGAGTTAATGGGACTTAGGCTTACAGGGAGTTACAAAGGTTTTGAAAAAGGTACCCAATATTTGTAAGAATATTTATATGTCTAATACTTTAAATGGAAATATTTTTTATCTGTATTTTACCATCAGAAAAAGTTCTTGACTGAAAAGACCTTTCTATAAATTCTCATTCCCTTCTTCCTCTCTGTTCTCAGCTGAACAGGTTGATGAGTTTTCACTCAACTCCATGGGCCACTCCTGGTCAAGCTCCTGATTGAGGGATGCTCCTCTGTCCAAACCTCATTCTCTGAATAGATGACCTCATAAGAACCTTGCCCCTTTTTTCTTCTAACTAAGTGAGATACTGCCCCTTCCCTTCTGTCCTGGACACATTCTTAACTCCTTAGAAACGTGTTTCTTAAATTAGATATAAACACAATATTGTTCATTCATATGTATCCTAAATGCATAACCTTTAAAAAAAAACTGCTTTCTATAATAAGTGATTTAGCAAAAAATGTTGTTTTTCTTATGCAACTATTCTAATGTAAGTAACTGAATTAACAAACCACGAGGAGAACATGCATTAAAATATTTACTGTCTACAATTACTTAATTCTTTCTGACTTAACAATGCGATCTATTATTAAAACTACATATTTGATATGCTTTCTTATTCCACTTCTATTATTTCAAATGTTTTAATGATTGTTTTACAAGGAATAAAAATACACTCAATGAGAAAAATGAGATTAATTTGATTCCTAAATGAATTAAAAGCAAAAAACATTTATAGCATTTTCACCTAATGTATTATGCATGAGTTATCATTTCCAACATTTCAAGAGTTTGCAAATGGTAGAGAATGAGAAAAGTTGAAAAGTAGATTCTTATGAAAAAGTTTATATTTGATGCTCAAGAAGTGAGATCAGACATGAAACTGACTGTGGTTATTTTTTTTAATTTTTTTTTTTTTTAAGTTTGAGGTGGCACTATTAGTGCATCAGAATATGAAGAAGATATGCCTTTGGACAGACAGGAAAGAGCTGGAATTTCTAATGAAAAAGTTTAAAATTTTCCATTCTTCACCACAACACATCTCTCTCTTCCTCATAAACAGAGTTTGAGGACAAACCACTGAGAAAAAACCATTCAGCTTTCCTCAGATGGACAGTTGTGTGCCATTTCTTTCATTTATCTGCATTTGAGAAATGAAGTTCAAGCAATCGGTTTCCAGGTCCCAGCATCCCAAGTCAGTGTCGCAGTCCTTGAGTTTGCATTTGCCCTGTGTCCTTCTTTAGGAGGTGTTCCATTTTGGACAAACATTCATTACAGCAGAATTCAAAGCTCTAATTCCTAAATCAAAATCACAAACAAGCACCTTAATCCTCTGGTTGTGGAGTTAATCATCCATTTTCTGGCACAATTCCTGCTTTGCCAAGTGGAATATTTTCTCATAAAGGAGTATACAAGAACTGAGGACATAAAAGGGTTGTATAGCAGCTCAGGTTCAAATCACTGCCCTGTATTCAACAAAAATGGATTTCGATCAACACTTCTATGTTCTTGACAATCAACATGTGATTGGCTAAACTGGGATACAGATACTGTCTTTTATGTCTTGACCAAAACCTGACATTCTAGACAGGAAAATCTTTCCAGATGTCAGTTTCTCAAAGCAGGCACCAAGAATGAAATGAACCAAAGAAGTTCTAAAACAACTCCTGTTGGAACATTGTTTTTCCCATGTCCTGCTGGCTGGGCCTTGGCAGTTGTACTACCAGGGACCAAGGTCCATGAGTGATGGTCAGGCTGGCAGGTCATTGCCACACTGATGGGGTGCCATCCCACTGTGCCCCATGAGAAGTGCGTGTCAGGATTGGAGATAGGGACCAGAATAAGCTTCAGCCCAGGGATCACAGATAAGACCCTAGTGATCGGCCAGGTCCAAAGTCAAGCCAGAAAGTCAGGTCAGTGGGTCAGGGTGAGGATCAGTGAGGTACAGGCTGCAGGGAGTACCCAGAGCGAGGGCCTGAATACATTGTCAGCTACCAGGTGAAGGGAGGTGGGAGCCCAGGAAGAGGGTCTTCCTTCTGCAGCTCTGACACCCACCCCAAACCCTAGTCAATAAAAAAACCCCAAACATATTGCAATTAAAAAATATTTCTTTCCACTATGAGTGGTTTGCGAGTCAAAAGGCTTTGACCTGATGGATTTTTACTGAAGTGAGGCTAGTAAGGGAAGAGTGCAATGAACATAGGCTCCTGGAAAGTCCATGGAAGAAGAAAGTCAATTCCAGAGAGCAATTCTGATTATGTTCTGGAGGGGCAACTTTTCCCCATTAATTATGTAAGGATGTTGGGACAACTTGACTCTTACGGTAGGTGTCTTGGAGAGATTCCTAAAGCTGTATCAGACGAAACTGAAACATTCAACTGCATTGACTGCTTTGCATTCAATCTTACATTCTCATCTTTGGCAGCTCTCTAAATGCTGTACTGTCTGTGAAAGCAAATGAACATATTTCCATTTCACAGTAGAAGGAAGAATACACTGAAATCCAGTGCACAAAATATTCCTCTTTATTAGGAAGAGTTTAGAAAAATTTGCCTACAAGGAAGATGCAAATATCAAAGAGAGCTAAGGAAGTCCCCATCATGTGATCTCCTCATTAATGCAGATTTCAAGAAACTTTATACTGTATTTTTCAATAAAAAATGGGCAGTGGTTAAAGCAGTGACTGAAATGTGTTATATGGGGTACCTTTGAGATACACAGCACTTTCATAATGGAACACTGGCCCCAATGCATAAATAATAAGAATTTTTACACTTCTTCCTATGTTTTGTGGAGGAAAAGAATTTCAAGGCAGCTGAAATATCTCTCCATTTCTCCCTGCTCATTTAAACAAACTCATATTTCAAAACACTCTCTTTTTGCTCTCTTCATTTTAAAGAAAATCAGAATATCACTGAGCAGAAAGAAATGAAAAAGAAATTCATTTGTATGGTTGCAATAAAAGACTCATGCCGATTTCTGAAGCATTACTATTGTCTGCAGTATGATGCTAGTTTTGTAATTACAGAAATGCAACAATAGGGGGGTTGTGCAATTTTAGGAGAATAGGGTTCTGCATAAAAATTCCTGCTGTGAACATGTGATCAGTCCTTTTATGGACAAAAAAAAGACACTTCCTTGTATTTGCATTCCATTTCTATGTGCATCCACAGTTCACTCACATCCTTTACAAACTCATCTGTGTAGTTATTTCTTTTCTTTAGGCACAAAGCATAATAACACCATAGAAAAATAATAATAATAAAAAAATACACACTTGACTATTACTGAGCGGTTATGTGATTTAAGATCAAAGTCAAGAGAAAAGCCATGTAACAGCTAAACTTAAAAATTAAATAATGAAGAGAATTGTGCATTAAACAGGCCAATTTGAAATATTCCATATCTTAGCATAATTAAAATTTTACATACAACAATACAACCCAAATCCACCAGCACTTTTTTCTCTAGTAGAAAAAAAACAGATTAGAATAATAATTTCAGTTGGAACTGGAAATCTTGTCTTAAAAAAGAAAAAGAAAAAGAAAAAAGCCTTCTACTCATTTATGGAACACTTCAAAACAGGTATAAATGAAAATGAATTAAAATGTATATATCATCTGCTGTTCTTTCCATCACGAGAAAATTTTCAGGTAGCCAACTGTTTTGAAATAAAATTCCCTGCAGTTGCTATAGTGATGATAATAAAGTTCCTGCCTCAATTTACGTGATAGAGGTTCCTAGCAGAACACTTGAAAAGGTAAGCTAATCATAATGAAGACACTGTTAGTTCTCATGCTCAGAGCAGCCTCCTTGAATTTAGTTCACAATTACAGGACTCCTCCATTGTTGTCAATTTTGTTATATGTACATTATCATAATCTTTCTCAATGTGGCAGTAACAAATTATGCAGCAGAGACAGTACTACTCTTTCTCTAGGTTAAGTCAGTGGACAAAGGATACACAAGTTTGCTATAATAAACAATGACTGAATCAAAGGTATTTCTCTATTAGCTGTTTTTTCCCATTACAAATCTTTGTTTTTCTAACCATGTAATGATAGTATATTTTTTGCTTCTACAGTACATATTGTTCAAGTCTCGTTTTATCTCAGTGTTGATGCAAACTAAATAGCTTTAAAGCAGACAGTTACCTGTCAAAATGGATGAGTCATCAAAGCAATGTCAAAGATAAAACATTATTGCTCAGATGTATGTTCTACTGCAATAATTTTGTAAAATAACATAATTTACTTTAAAACATTTGTGAAGCTAAAATAGCTCCCATAATAGCTAGTTTAGAAGAAAAATATGCAAAATAGCTGACAAAAAATAGAATGTCATTAAATATTATTTAGATAAATAAGATAAAACAGAAATATTAAATCTGCCAAAAACTAGGACTAATAATTGTGAAAACAATGCTTTAGCAAGGCACTTCTAAAAATACCTGTTATTTGCAACTGTGATGTAACTATACATACATGCATGTTTCTGTGTAAGAGTCTTTGTGCTTTGTTGTCTATGTGTTACTGTCATTAAAGATATATGAGCTCCCCTCCTTCTGCTACTTTATTGCTTGCGTATGTATCATGCCCACCACTAAGGAAAACATTTTATTTCTTTAAAAAAGGTTTTAAAAAGATTTAGAAAAGTAGACTAAACACAAACTAAAATCCCATAAGATCTAAAGCTTGATGTGCAAAGGCAGAAATACTATGATGAGGATATGTCATGTAATGAGAGATAAAATAAATTAATGAAAGAGGCTGCCAAAGTTAATGGGCGTGATGTCAGTAAGCTTTTAATTAATAACTTTCATTATTTTTAAAGTCCTTTACAGCTGGACTCCTAAGGAGTCAGGGCTCCAACAACCAAAGAGCAAAGCCAGTTATGATAATTTTTTCCATGGACTAAAATCCTTATCCCATCTAGAGCCACAGTCTCAATAACAGCATATGTTCTTTGGCCAAATGTGTGAAGCCTTAATCTGACCAGTGACATTCAGGTCAGGAGTACACATATGGTATGCCATACTGACTCAATTAACCATCCATCAATTTAATTGCATAATATATCAGAAGATGTATTCCACTACTACTTACAGTTAGATGCAGGCATGGAAATAAATAAGACAAAGCAACAATTTTCTGTTGTTTGTTTACCTTAATGGGAATACTAAGTAGAAACAATAATATATTTTATAAAGTATTTTTGTTCTTGGAAAAAATAATTTTTGACAGCTAAAATGATCAGAGGCTGCTAGTTTTAGAAATGATACTTCTTGTAATAAGCAAGCGTAGGTGGAAAGAACAGCTTACAAGAAAATTACAGCGCTTCCACTGATTCTAATCACATTAATGTAGGGATAAGGGAAAAAGAAGGTATATTATTTAAACATTATGTAAATTATGAAGAGAGTTAACACATTGCAAACTTATAAGTAGTGACATAGTTGAGTTGATTTATGCAATCACTCCAGACATCAAATCCTTCTGGAATAATATACATGACAAAAAATGACAACATGGTGACAAGTTGAAGAAGAAGAAGAAGAAGAAGAAGAAGAAGAAGAAGAAGAAGAAGAAGAAGAAGAAGAAGAAGAAAATTAAGCTTATATTTTAAATAATCTAGGGCAAAATCTTGAAATAATAGAAGTCAAACATAAAACCTTCCAAAGTGGAATTCACTGAAAGAGAGATTTCAGGCCCTGGTCAGTATCAGTGTTATCTGAAATACCCTCTTGAGAATGTGCATTGCTTTTAATCTGTTCATTTCAAAACTAGGCCTTGAAGATGCATGTCAGCACGTGTCACATTTAGAATTTCATAAGCGTGAGTTTATTTTTTAAGCCTGGTCTGAAAACTTGCTTTGCAGCCATTGCAAACTCTGATCCTCATTTGCCAAGTCTGTGGGTATCACAACCAGTGTACAGACCAGTTGTCAGCCACAGGTTATAATACTTTTTTGAGCTTCTTTATTGTACACACATCAGCGCCATACTGCCGAAATACTTTCTTCTCTCTTTTACCTTTGGGGGTGGAAATCATTCTAGTGTGACGTGTCTTTACAGACCAGCAGTTGTTGCCTAGAATTGGATCTCGCCTTCATGTTTTTTCTTCCTGTGGAAGAATGCCCAGTTCAGTGGTTTTTGCTTCTTATTCACCGAGAATATTGAGAGACCTTTCCATAGTCACTCCTTTCCACAAAGAAACAGATGTATAGTGCCATTAGACACTTAGACACTCAGACAGTCACAAAGTCCAGAATAATGCGATCATGACACATCTAAAAGTTCAGCAGCAGCAATATTAAAGCACTTTTTAATATAACACTTTGGAAAGAGACAAGGAAAACTGCTTCTAAAGCCTGTGCTCTGGTGTATTTCTTTGAGCAAAAACATAAGCTTTGCAACATAGTATTTTTAGATTTTATGAGTCATCACAAGCATGGGGTAAATAATGTAGCTATTGTGGAATGGAAAAAGAAAACTCAGAGGAAACACAAGCTACCACTTTTTATAAGACACCTCAGATAATTAGCAACTTGGTTTTATGCTCACTTTTAATACAATTTGCATAGTTTTCTGATAGTGCTTCTCCATAATAAGTTCTGCGAAATTTCCTTTTCCCCCCTAGTTTCTTGAAATTCTGAACATCTTTTATTTATTCTGTTTTTAAGGTTTCTATAGAGTGAGTTGGTTGAGAAGTTTCTCTGGAGAATCTGGCCGCTGAGTTGGCTATCAGAGAGCAAAACAATAATTACTGCCTCTTGAGGATCCAGTGAAATACTCATTTAAAAGAAATGTTAAAAATTTGATGTTATCAATGACTGCACATACTTACACATGGTAGATGTGTGTGCATCAGACAGATCTCTCCAGTCCCCTGCACCTGACATACATCTCAATTCCTTGTCACTCTCCTTGTATCTCAGGCCATTACGGAGGCTTCGTCTTTGCTCTGATCCTATGTGACCAGTCTTGCTGGTTGGGACAATTCAGGGTCTACCTGACCTGGGCCACAGAGCCAGAGAGATGCTGCCAGACTGTACTGCAGTAGACACCATGGCTCATGGTTTCTCACAAATAGAAGTGCTACTAAAAGGCACAGCCCCCAGCCACAGCCAGGTTACAAAAGTCCGTCCCCATTCCATGAGTCACACGTTTGTCCCTCAAAAAGGTCTGACACATTGCAGCTTACATTGAGTACCATGCACATGTACATCTGAAAAAAAAAGCAACCAAATAGAAATTAAAAGTACTTGGCCTTGTTTCTTCTAAACTTATTTTTCTTTAGAGAGGTTTGCAGGCTGCATTGCAGGCACAGCAGACAAAGATGAAGGTTTGTTCCTGAATAACAATACATGCTTAACCAGGGAACAGAAACAGTAGCTTGATACTGAAGATGTTAACTCACATCTGCCATTAAATTGAAAAGGCAACTGTTCCAGTTATCTGTGTTTCCCTTTCCTGAAATTACTCTCCTCATTACCGTAATGGTTGAAGGGGACACGTTTTAGCTCTTGCTAGACTCTGCAACCTAAACTCAACTGGAAGAGAAATCAGCTCTGGCTTATTTATAGTTGGCGACTCCAGCAGTTTAGAAGGTGCTAAGGGACATCTGTGACTCATAGGCAGCAACCTACAGAGGAGGCTGGAGCAGCAGCTGACAAGGGAACTATTTTATTAAGCCTACTCAGAGAAATTAATAGCACAGTTGTTGAATCACACACATCTAAGAGTCAAATTAATATTTTTATCCAGGAATATCTAACAAATTCAGAAGATGCAGTTTTTCTTCATGAAACATCCATTTACTGAAATAAATAGTAAACGGATGTGCAAACCTCATGAAGTTCAACAAGGCCAAGTGCAAAGTCCTGCATGTGGGCCAGGGTAATCCCATGCACAAATACAGGCTGAGCAGAGAATGGATTTAGAGCAGCCCTGAGGAGAAGGACTTGGGGGTGTTGGTTGATAAGAAAGTGAATGTGAGCCAGCAATGTGTGATCGCAGTGCAGAAGGCCAACCATATCCTGGGCTGCATCAAAAGAAGTGTGGCCAGCAGGACGAGGGAGGTGATTCTGCCCCTCTACTCCACTCTCGTGAGACCCCCCTTGAATATTGCATCCAGCTCTGGAGCCCTCAACATAAGAAGGACATGGACCTGCTGGAGCGTGTCCAGAGGAGAGCCACGAGGATGATCCGAGGGCTGGAGCACCTCTCCTATGAAGACAGGCTGAGAGAGTTGGGGTTGTTCAGCCTGGAGAAGAGAAGACCCCAGGGAGATCTTATAGCAGCCTTCCAGTATCTGAAAGGGCCTCCAAGAAGGGTGGAGAGGGACTTTATACAAGACCATGTAGTGACAGGATGAGGGAGAATGGCTTCAAACTGGAAGAGGGGAGATTTAGAATAGATATGAGGAAGAAATTTTTCACTCTGTGGGTGGTGAGGCACTGGAACAAATTGCCCAGAGATGTTGTGGAAGTCCCGTCCCTGGAGGTGTTTAAGGCCAGGCTGCATGGGGCTTTGAGCAACCTGGTCTGGTGGGAGGTGTCCCTGCCCATGGCAGGGGGGTTGGAACTAGATGATCTTGAAGGTCCCTTCCAACCTAAACTATTCTATGATTCTATAAAAATCACAAATTACTCATTGCCAGCTCAGGAAGAGAAAAAAGAATATTCTCTTCACAAGAATTATTGTTGCAAATCATTCTCTTTCTTTTATTACTACTCTGATTTTAATACAGCTCGTGGATTTAATTATCCCATTCAGGATATATTTGTAAAGTTATAAAAAATTGAAAGTACTATAAAATTAATAGTTATTACGACTAATCCATGATTAATACACTAGCTGATAGTTTTTACATGTCCCAGAATAGCAGTTTAGAGAATATAATTTCTGAAATCCAGTTAGAGATTGAGCCAATTTTCTGACAGAGCCACCAACCTGCTAATTCTTTCTCCACGAAGCACACAGGACTGAAATGGTGGTGGTGCAACCTTAAAATCACAACATCAGTCAGCCTGTAAGCTCAGTCATCCTTTTACCTTAAAAATCTTAGTGTCACCTAACCTGGGAAGTTCCTCCATTACAGTCTTCAAGGCCAAAGGGCCTGATGTAGCACAGACAACCCAAATTCAATTCTTGCCTTATCATACTGCCGTGTGGCAATCTATTTTAAACCACCACACATTAAGGAAGCCTTGTCTTTGTGCTGGTATTAGATGCTGTCATAGCAGAAGATGATGTGACAGGAGCACATATTGATTTAGAACTTGCTGTTCTCCTTTTAAAATGTAGAAGCTGACTAAAATGAGCAACAAAAGGGATCCTACAAACAAACAACACATTTTGGATCAAGAGATACTCTTAGGAGACCCTAAAATAGTATTTTAAGATTTTGTCCGGAAAAAAAACTTCTCATGGAAGGACATGGAAAGGCAAGGTACTAGAGAAACACATTAATTGGGATATAAATTAGAATTATTGCATCCAACGGAGTGAACTGCTCCCTCAGAAAAGGGAGGTATGTAATCTGGTTTATAACGAGGGACTCATCAAAATGGACCCAACAAACCCAAGCAAACAAACACGCTCTGCAGAGTCTCACAAGATCGCTCACTAAATAACTCATCCACACACAAGGCAGCTCATGTTTTTTTGTAGCATTTCAGTTTGGCTTGGCTCTGGGTTTCTTATTTTAAACAAAAGACTGATGCATTACAAACAGGCAAGAGTCTGGATAAATGAGATCTGATGTTTATTCATGACAATTTTAAAAAATGTTCAGATAGTAAACAAAACTTAATTACTTTAGAAAGACATAAAATCTGCTGATATAGGATATAATGCTAAATAATAATCACCAGAAAGCCGTCTCATTATTATTGGTTTTGTGTTTGATATGGGTTTGGCCCAAGGCAAAGCCCAAGGCTTTATTTATTTAAAAGGGTACGAAAACAAGGCAATATGCATGTTTCATATTAAATATTGTGATGGCACTACACCATGTGAAATGCAATGAGAGAGAAGCATTGTGAAGCACCGAGGAGAGTTTAAAAATTTATATTTTGTTGTACTTTTTCTCAGACATAAGTAGACTTTCTGAGGGATTATGGGAATCCTAATAGCCACTATGGTGTGGTAATTTATTACAATCTTACAGCAAAAAAGAGTACATCTACACATGTATATATATACACACTCCACATCTATAGCTACGTCTGATTTTCCTATTAAGTTATCTGTTATTTTTTTAATTGCAAACTCTGATGAGTTTAAGTCAACATATTTCCTTACTGCTCCTTCTGCTTGTCAGCTGTAGCTGGATTGATAAAATGCAAATGAACAAATCATTAACGAGTACTGGTTATGAATCTCTCAGGCAGTTCAGGACCCTATCAAATCCTGCACCTATTACTTTGTGTGATTGATGTACTATTGTAAGTGATTGTTCCTGATCTTATTAAATCTTATTGATTTTTTCCCAGTTTCTATTTTATGCAGGACCAGGCTTGGACTATTATGAATGTTGCTGAACACTGTTAATCAAGCTTACACAGCTATTTTGATGGCAAACAATTAGAACTCTGAAGCAATACCTTGCAATTAGCTTCAGGGATATGGACCTCAGCACCGTAATAATGAAAGAGACCTTCTCCTTCAAGCAAGGTAATGAGATTTACAATTATGACCCCAAATAACCTCTGAGAAATAACCAATCTGCAAACATAGATGTGTTTATCAATAATTTGTGCCCTTTTTATGAAAATGTAGTTTTAATTTTTTTCTTCACATATGAATCGTTGTTTCTACTGAAACAAAGCATATGAAGTCTTATAAAAATGACAAATATATAAATTGAAAATTTGTACGTATAATTCGAATTCACTGGAGGGTTCTACAGAATGATATGCATCAATAACGTTCAAATTTTGTGAGGAAAATAACACTAAAAACTTGTGAGAAAATACTGACGTATTATGCAAAAACTTGGGTGGTTATTATTGCTTGAAAATGCTTATTTACATGTTTAGTTAATATATATTAGGTACACTGTATATGCAGTATGTAAGTAGACATAAACAACCATAAACATGCATCTTTATAAATCCACTGTATGTATTTTTTATTTGAGTTATAAAAACAATAAAAACGTCCTGATTTAACTCCTTTAGAAAGCAAAGAGACACGGTTTTGTGAATTGTAATAGATCACTGAACATCACAGGGCAAATTTTTGGTACATCCAAAGTAATTTAATACACAATTAGTATATAAATAAAAACAAATGAACACTTTTGCCTAGAAAGTAAAATAATGTATTTCCAAACTTCTTAACTTTCAGTATTCATATTTTACTGTTGCAGTCTAAGCACATTTTTGCTGATCATTTAGTGTTGCCATAAACTCTTGTACCCACATATCACATTGCACTTGGCGATTAACTCACATGGTTTTGCTAGTTAGCATATTTGCTAATTTCTTCAGTGTTGTTTCCTAAAATGAAAATACTCAACATCTGTAAAATATATTTACATAAAAAAGGCAAATGCCTTGAGAATTAGGAAAAAATTGGAGGCTTTGAATAATCCCTACAATAGTCCTTTTTTGTTTCTATGAATTTATTAAACTGAAATCGGGGCTTTTATATTTTGGTTTAGCTGACAAGATGAAGTAGCGCGTCAGTCCTGAACTAGGAAAGAACAAGTTTCAAATATGAAAAGTTCACCATTCCTACAATTCCTTTATGAGAATTACTTGCAAAGTCTCTGCTGTATATGGCATTTTCAGAGGGATGGGAGTGGGGTGCTGGGCACACCTCCCAGTCTGGTGTTTTCGCTTCTTGTTGCCTTTTGTATCCAAATCTTCAAATCCCCTGGGGAGTCTGTTTCTGAAACAGCCCCTGAAAAGAGTGTGTGTTCCATGAGTGGAGACTAAAAGCGGGGCTTGGCTGGAGATTTGTAGCTGGAAAAGACGATGGTGAGGATGATCACTTTTTTAATCAATATGTTAATCCAGGTTCTGGGTAGGATTCTGAGCAGAGAAGGGGGAGGGTGAAGAAAGAATAGTATTTCTTAGAACTGTCACTTTAAAATATGTCTACCTCGATGTAGTGTCAAAGTAGGAACAGGATTATATTTTAAAGCACAGGATTAATGAGATAAACTCTTCTTAACCCATTGAACACATGTGAGAAGTTCATCCAGAGAAGCAAAACTGGTATGTGTTCATGGCTATACGCAGTATACCATACGCTCACGGTGAAACTTTCGAAGGCTGGAGGAAATTTCTGTGCATTCCCAAAGTAATGTTGAAATAGTTAAATGTGAGAGCTTAAAAAACCTGATGAGATTTTTAAAAGGTACATAAGCTAATTCACCATGTGAGTTTTTCCTGTTTCTCTTTGCTTTGAGCACAACCAATAAATGTGAGTTATTTTAGTGCCAATTTCAATTTTTATCAAATAAATATACAGTTCTTGCTGGGTGTAATGGTTAATGAAATGCACATAATATGTAAAATCTATAAAAATGTTGTAGTTATACATTACTTTCTGACTGTTGTACAACCTTTGTAAACAAAGTATAGTATATCAACTTTCTTGTGACAATAAGCAGATCTGTCATCTTGGGGACAGCTAAATGAATTATTTAATCAATAACAGACTACATCTCTGATGATAAGACAAGCTCAGACAAATTAAAAAGTGAACCAGGTATAGCATGTCACAAGCAAGATACACAGGTAGTGTAACATAGATTAATATTAAGTAGAACAACATTAAAAAACCAAACCAAAACAAAAACCAGACCAAAAACCATAAAGCCATAGTTAGGTGGGTTTTTTGTTTGTTTGTTTGGTTGGGTTTTTTCTGTTTATATTACAACAAGAAGATAACTTTTAAAAATCAAAGTACTAAAAATATCAAGTGGCAAGATACTTTATGAATAGATAAATGCAATATTTTTCAGAAGTGTTTTGTACAAAACAAATAGTGGTAAGGCAGCTTAGATAGGAGTGCTTCTAGTTTTTGACACTTATAAGTGTAGATTTTAAGCTAGATTCATCTGTTGTAAATCTAGATAAATCTATCCAGTACTTTACTATTGACTCCTTCCCAACTGAAAA
>VUYV01000050.1:1764696-1783412 GCA_008711295.1 Anarhynchus alexandrinus | reverse complement strand
AAAAAAAAAAAAAAAAGAAAAAGAAAAAGCAGCAAATTACTGAATGTTTCTGCAACTGTTCGGAAAGTTGGGTCTCTACAGCATTTGGCAGTGGTGTGCTCACACCTTTTATTTTCCTCCTATGTTCATGAAAGTCTCGTAGTTTGTGCGCTGCCTACCTGGGCGTGCCCAGACACATGGCAAACATCCAAACTGCTCAAAGACAGTACTTGCAAGTTTGCAAGCTATATCACAGGCAAGCTTGGTCCTGAAGAATGTCTCCAGGCTGTCCTTAGACTACATATACCTGTATGTTACATATACAGTTTGCCCAAGTGTGGGTAACGTCCTTATGAATGGCCAGACTTGGTCAGATCCTGTCCTGCTTCTGATCTTCATGAAATCCTACCAAAAAAAGAGTAAGGCAATCATACAGTGATAATTTGCCCGGTAATTTATGCATCTGTGTAAAGAGAGAAAGAGGCACATTTAGTAATATTTACTTTTTCAAATCTTCTAGAATTATGAACAAAGAGATTTATTTTTTTTTATTCCTTTCTCCAGGATTTTAAACAGAACTTTAAAAACTTTAGAAATCTGCACAACTCGTTGTGGCTTCGCATATCTGGAGCCTTTTCACAAGTTGCATTTACATTATTTCTAAGGAAGAGTCTGACAGTTCTACAATTGCATAAGCAGAGCCAAGCTGTCTGTTTTAAAACTGAATGACATACAGGATAGCCAGAGCAGCTGTAACTTGTATATGTGCAATTTCAAAACGTTTCCAGCTTTTCTTTTCCTCCAATGAATATGCATCTTCTAACAAAGAATTCAGCTCCTACAATTTACTGGTTTTGTTTTTGTTTCTCTTTCTATGGTTCTCAAATATTTTGAGTAGCTAAAATCCTTTTTAAGCAGGGGAGAAATTCTCACTTCTCTCTCTCTTCCTCTGCTTCTTCATACAGTATGCATAAATCTCACAGAAATAAGTCTAGAATAATATACATGTTTAGTGATATGAACACTTAGCATAGCTATAAAGACTAAGTGTTATTTTGATACGCAGGATTAAGTTTGAAACACAAAGGCAGTATAAAACATTGAAGAAAATAAGAATTTTGTGGTAGAGGACACAAATAGATAAAGATTTGCTTCTGTCCTGTATATGCCTATGTATTAATACAGGGTAATTATAGCTATAAGCTTCTGAATGCTAGTGGTAGTGATGTGTCTCATTGCTGCCATTGGATTCATGACAGCAAATTCCGATTCATCAAAGCAAACGCCTCTGCAATGCACATCAGGCATGATAAGCCTCTAATAACAGTGTATCATCTCCAAGTTACATGTATTAAAGACATATGCATCACAGCGCAATACCACACTTTAAAAGTTGTGTTTCATGTGGGAACTTAGCATTTTTCAAGAATTCATCTTCATGGACTTCGTACGTTTTCTCTCCTGTTCTTTTGCAATCCCTTTGGGATATTCATGTCACACAGGTATTTATTTGTGTGGTGGAGTTACCATTTGCACAAATACTGATCTCGCATCTAAGGTAACTCCCCCACCATGACACTTATTCATATAACTTATGTCAAAACTGCCTGCACTCACATCTTAAGCCCTTCTGAAAATGAAGTCCATAGTTGGGGCAACTGTAATGAAAAGAAGTGACTTGAAATAAAATCATCCATCCATGAAAGCTCAATTCACAGCTTTAGGATGGTCAGACAGAGATCTTCTTCAGCTTAATTTGTAGCAAGTAGCAATTTGGGCTTCATTTTATATGTTGTCTGTCATACAACAAGCTATAAGGTGAAAAAATGTCTAGGGTATGAGTATTCTGGAAAAAAATCAAACCTCAAACAAAACCCAAGTTTCTTTGCTTAGCCCTCATGTACATAAAGCAATTAGTTTCATGTTCTGATGGGTGTTCCCCATGGTGCACTTTCTCCATCAGTATTTATATCTTCATGCCATCGTATTTTGGACAGCACTAAACAGATCTGATACACAGAAAATTGTAGTCACATGCCATCAAGAAAAGATATTAGACAACAGTATTAGCATACAGATGGAGCTGGATGCATCAGAGGCACAGAGACATCAAAAAAATGTTTAATTTTTATGCACTTCCATTGAATACATAAAGCTAAACTGGTTAAATAGGCTGCAAACATCAAGTTATCCTTCTCTCTGCTGAGAAAATCTGTCTTTGGTTACTGGTGTTCCTGACACTTTCTTAGGAGTAAGTTCCTTTTTCCTAATAGTACACAGAGGAAACCTTTAGAGACATATTTGAAAGTACAAAATAAAACTAGTTAAAATCCAACTAAGAGGTTTAAGTATTAAGAAAACTGTATCATATGGTAAAGCATTTATTTGTTTAAATGGGAAAGTCAAGAAAAAATCAGAACCAGCTCATTCTATTTATCTTCAAGTTCTCATGCCTTTTCTATCAGATCACCTCTTGTTCTCCTTCACTACCCCTCACTCTTCCACAGCCTGTCACTCATTCGTATTTATGATCTCCAAGCTATCATCCTCTCTGATTTTGTGATGCTTGCAGATTCGTCCTTCCCTTCCTAACCTCAGTCCCCCCTGTTATCACTGTGGTCTCTAATTTCAGCTATATCCTTCACTTCTTTGCCCCTCTTTCATATTATTGTGTCTGCTCTTCTGCACTTAAAACTAACCTAAGCATTCATCATCTGTGTTTCTGTCTCCATCTACTGAAGGGAACCTAGGGAATGTCCCAGTCTTCCCTCTCAGTCCTTTTATCTCTTTTTCCCCTACTTTTCTTAAGAGAAAACATATAAGACTTTTGCTCCTAATTCCTACATCTTTCACAACCTCTAATTTTCCTTCGAACTTTCTTTCTATTGATTTAGCTACGTTTGGCTTTATAAGTTTTCAATTCCTTCAATTCTTCAGATTTTATTTCTGTTCTATCTCTACGCTCTCTCTTTCTGCAGCTCCATCATTACTCTTAAACACCAAATCTCCAAATCAAAAATTTTCCTTCTATTTCTTAGTGGCTTTCAATTTCTCCCATTATCAGACTCTCTACTGTATGTACATATTTTCTCTCTAGTCCCTTTACATACCAAATTTTAATCAAATGTTTCATCCAATGCTTGTCGTTGACAATGCAATACATAGTTCTGAATCCTTTCTTCTGAAAATACTCCCTTTCAGACCCACTTGCCTAACACATTAAAACCTCCATCCCCCACCCCGTTTATTTTTTTTTCTTCAGCATAGGACATATTGTTCCAAAAGTATCCTCCTATTTTTGATCACATCTTTTACATTCTCCCATCAGTTGTCTCCACTCACCTGAAATGCTTGTTAACAACCAACCACCTCATTCCTTTAATAATCTTTATACATATGAATGGCAAATATGATGACTGTGTGTGAGTACCCTAGCATAGAGCAAAGTTACATTGCGCCCAGTGTTGCACGTGCATTCAGGAAGAAGAACATAAACGCAACATCTCGGCCCTTTGCAGGTCAGATCCACCTGATTTCCTCACATCCACAGTATCATTCCCCAGCGTTATCCTCTGGAATAAGCTCGTGACTAAATAGAGAAATATTGCACTATTTGATTGTCTTTTCAGTTTTTAAACCAGATGCTTCAGCTAGCTCCCTCCATCTTTTCTCAGCAGTCCCTGCAATGCTGCATCTCTTTTGAAAAGGAATTTAACACGTAGTACTTCAGGGCTTCACCACCAAAGGGAAACTTCTTGGACAAAATCTTTATTCTTCCTTGCAAAAACAAACAACTCCTTCACAATCTGAACAGCTTTCTCAAACCGTCCTGCTCACAGTGCCTTTAGCGCCCATTGCAAACCGTTGACTTCTTGCCCCTGATTCATGACTGTCTACATTTTACTGGCATGAGTATTTTATTCACTCTCATTAAATAACTTTGCTCTTGTTGTTGTTGTTGTTATAGTAAGCTGTAAAGTTATAAAACAGATGTGCAAATTTGTTTTGGTTAAGCCTGGTAGATTCCCATCAACTTCCCCCACAATGCAATCTACGCCAAGGGAACACCATTTCTTCCAGAAGGCCTCTCACCAGTGGGAATCCCACAAGAACTGTTTGGGTTTTTTCTCCCTCAACACCAAAAGAGGTTTCTCATAAATGCTAGGCACTTCAAAGCCTTCTGAATTCCAGACTGACTTACAAAATAGAAAGTGACTATTATCAAGTAAAAAATAGCAATTGCTGGCTTATGTTACTGGAGAATAAAGATGTTATGACCTGAATTTTCCTGTTTTCCTATTCCTTTTTGAACTTTTGGGAAAAATCCCAATAAGTGGAATAGTTTCCAGTTTAGAAAGCTTTGTGCCTGACGGCTCAGAAGAGAAGAATCCTGGAATCATATCTGCCCACCAATACCGTGTAGATGTTCCCAAAGGGCAGAGAAAAGGAACATTGTTATCACCCTAGAAAGAAAAGCGAACGTTTTCAGTCTATCGCCTGCCTATCATCAGGGACATTTTCATCTCCTTTGCTTCTAATTGCACTCTCCAGGCTCCTTTCCACATAGCTGAACTGTCTTTCACAATGTCTGCTGTTCAGATTATCTTCCTCCTTTTTATTTCAGCATCTATAAGTTTTCCTTCTTTCTAGCTTCCCTTCACAGACCAGAGAGTGTGATGCCACCTTTTTCTCATTTGTTTAAAATGGGACATGCCTTGGTGTTCAGGTGCTATTCAACTACAGCTTTTTGTAAATATCAGGAGTTTAGCAGCAAACACCGCAATTTGTGCCAGCATTACTGGGATGCTCAGTGGGCAATTTCAGTTCGTATGCATAAAGCTGAGGAGTCACAACACTCATTATGCCATTTTATCACTGGTAGTGGGCATTTTAAATCTCAAATAGTTTCAGATTTTACATACTGGGAAAATTTGAGTTTGCATAACTGACGTTAAAACGGGGGCAACACAAAGGCTCCTCTTCAGTGCAACACAAACTGGTGAGGCAAGAGACCTGTAGACAGGAACACAGTGATGCTGATGATTTGTTTACTTTGTTTTCCGATTTAAACAGAAATGTTTCCTCATTAGTGTTATAAGGAAGGGATGGCACAACCTCTTCAAATACCTAAACATATACTTACTGCTCTTTTCTGGAAGGGAGTATATATTTCTTTAATAAATATGCTGAGTACAGCACAGCATTCAATTCCTATAAATTAGATGCTGTAGGAAGCTGTAGGGCTTTTCTCCTGAGATTTTTAATAAATATCCGCAGGTCTGAAATTTCTTATTTATTTTTAATTAAGGGAACATTACCAAAAGTGAAGTAAAAATCCAAAGAAGCAAACATAGCATTTTACATTCTTTACCTTTAAAAAAAAAAAGAAAGAATTTGGGAGTGACATTGCTCAACGCATCTCTGAACTCTGAAATAAAAGATTTATCTTTGCATCCAGCCTAACACAAGGACATATATGTTTCCTTCTAGAGTCTACACTCAATTTGAAGAGGTTGCTCAGTTCAGAAATGAATGAATGAAAGAAACTTTACCTTGGGCATTCACCAGACCTGAATGCATTTCCAGGGATCTAGGGAGAGCATTATGGCACTTACACAAGAGAAAGATCCTTTTTCAAAATATTCTCTACCATCCATTCTCGCACCTTAATACAGAAAGGTATAATTGCTCAAGGGATAGCTGCAAACATATTATTGGCAGTCGTCTAACGTAGCTGTGGTATGATGATAGTGCCACAAGTTCAGGAACTATGTACAGGCAGAGATATGACAGAGCAAGGATGACAGTTGATACTGGCAAACTTCAACACAGTCATAGCTTGATGGTACTTTAAGTAATAGGTGATTTAGAAGGAAAACAGTGCTGATGAAATCACAATAAACAAATATAGACACTTTCATGGCTAGAACAGATTCCTCCTAAGGCCTTGGAACGAAATCTATCTAAACCTTAATCTTAGGCGTAATTTTTAAAAGTACATCTGCAGTGACAGTACCCTTGGCTTGCAAATATTGCAAACTAGTTTCATTATATTTTCTGAAGCAACTGTCACAGGAGACTTCAGACAATGGCAAAGGTTCACTATACATTTGATTGAAAATTATATAAGCAAAGTTTGATTCAGAGCTACTTGCAATCACCTGTGTTAGTTCATAAATTTTAAATTATGAATGAAATTTCCAGTCAAGTGTCTTTATTTAGGGAAAACGTAATTATGGGGTAAAAGAGGAAAACTTTTCAGAATTTTCTCCATTTCCCTTTCTTTCATACATCAAAGGTTAATTCTTTTATGTTGTCATTTCATTTTTGAGTGGGTTTTCAAAAGTCAGCAGGGACCTGAAAAGATGCAAAATAGAACTAGTCACTTTTGGGAGTAAATTAGATGGGGAAAAAAGGAGGTTATTGAAGACCTTTTCAGCCATGCAAAGGATTTAGCAAAAGAAAGGTTTGAGGTTTGGGAAGATATGGAAGATATCTTGTGAAAGATATGGACAAGACAGGAAGGTTACGGTCATTATATTGTTTCATTGTAGTAATTACACTGTTAGGGGGGAGAGCCATCTATCACATCTAAACCACCTTACGCCTAACTCATGATTTAACTCCGTTCTGTGTCCTCCCAGAGGGATCTTAGTTCTCTGCTGCTATTTGGGGTGCACTGAAAGTCATAAGGCATAATCCAACTCCAAAGTCCCATAAAGACTTTCTGCCTTTGCATAACAAGTTGTCTCTTGATTAATGTTGTACCCCTAAGTTTTGCTCAAGAGTTTAGTGGTGCCTGGTCTCTTGGCAAATTGCAAAGCACAATGAGTCTGAAGAAGGAAGAGAACTGCATTTTCTTGATATTCCTGAAACATCCTAATATCCAAATCAAGGCCAAGCTTTATAGGCATGTCTAATACCTGATTAGGGCCAGAATGAGTCCAGAAGATTTTCTCCAAGAACAGCAAAGGTCTTGAATGGCAAAATCCACACATAAGGGAACAGTAAAATTTTCTGTGACTCTGGAATGCTCTTTTCTCAAGAGGGGTGATTCCCTGGACTTCTGAAGCTTTGAAGAAAGCATTTCAGAAAAAGCAAAGTCCTATTGTTTTCTAAAATCAAGAAATACAGAGTCACAGTAGAGAACACATTTCATTAACATCACCAGTACAGGACTCTGTTTTTCTCTGCCACAAAATTTTAGTTTATATTCCCCAAATACCATTTTAATACCTTGAAAATAGACCTTAAACATTTTCAGTGGATAATTGAGCCATGTGTGTATTTTAGGACAAATATTGGGAAAAGTCATGTTCAATACCAATGTCTATACCATTTAAACAATGAAAGCATCAGGTAAGTAACAACATTTGGACAGCAAGTCAATATGACTATGAAAGGTCTCCAATAATGAGCAAACTCAGACCAATACACTGTTTGAGTATTTGGCCTTCCTATTGACAAAGGTTGCTTTCAATCACACTGTATCTATTACCATATCAATCATCACTCTAAATGAATACAACATGATCATTGACGAAGACATCACTTAAGCAGAGAAACTAAAGGTTCTATAAAAGCAAATAATGAAACTTTGGTTGATCACAGCATGAAAATTAGACCTAATCCTTAATCATTCCTATTTTGTAAAGCAAACAAATTGAAGCTAAAAATGTTAACTCTATTTCTTGTTCAGGAACTTAAAATATATGGAAATTGATAACACATTCTTAATAATTAAACATAATGCAATCCGATACTTTGTTTGCTACACAAATTAAGATATGGAATTGAACTGATGAAAATGATTTACGTGCAGGATTAAAATATTGGCAGCTTTATAGAGTGAAATGTCACTATACTGCTGTACCTTCAAGTTTTACATTTCCTCCTTTGAATCCCTGTCAACCTTCATGAACACTGGAGAGTTTAATCAATGCTTGCAGTAGCCATAACATAACACTGAATATTTTACCTGTGTAATAATCAAAGTGCTGTTTAGTACAAGTCAAAAGCAGAAATGACAAACATATATATTGCAATTGGCAAGGTTACATTTTAAATTGCATTAAAATTAAATTCTCACACATTTCTATGATTCCTTTCTCTTCATGAAAGCAATCTGTATTTTATAACAGCTCAATGTACCCTAAGGCAATCAAATTGTATTTAGAATGACTCAGAGGTCATAAAATTCAAAGACTTATGAGTTCATGTATTTGAATCACTTTTTAATTTATATGATACAAAACACTTCTGAAACAAGCATTTTATTTTCTTTAGGTACTCCAAAGGGTGGAATTCAGATTGTAATTTTTTGCTATGCATTTTCAAGTGAGTCAATATCAAAAATAATATCAAGATTGGAAAGGGAAGAAAAGACTGTCATCCTGGTATTATAGCAGTCTGCTTCCCTTATAAAACAACTTTGTGTGAAGCTAAAAAATATTCAAGAATGAGGAAATAAGGACAGGAGCATCATATGAAGTTTAGGAAATTAAATAGAAAACTCAAGTAAATTGATCTAAAGGTTGTAAAAAATATGGAGCTTAGTTCCAAAGTTTCAGACCAAACCAGGAGTACTGTACCAGGGGTACAGTAAACTAATTTAAAAGATAGCTAAAGGTTTGTATAGAAAAGGAAAAAAAGAGCATTTTTGCATAATGTCACAAAGCAGAGAAAAGGCTAAGATAAATTTGAAATTCATCAAAAAACAGTTTTTCTTTAAAAAGTTTTAATGACCATTTTTTACTTTATTTGAATAAACAAAGTTAGATTTTCTGCCAACTTTCCAAGAGATCAATGTATAAAATAACCCCAATATCTGTAAATTATAAACCACTTAAATAACATCATAAGGAAGGGATATAAATATTAATTTTGGTTAAAAAGTTCCTAATTTATATTCTAAAAGTATCCCCTTCTGGATATTTTAATAAACAGGTGCAGCAAGAAATGCATTATGTCATAGATATATATTTGAAAATATAAATTAAAAAAACAGTGGTACTGTCAATGACATTCTTTGTTGTATTATCCCTTCAGCACTGGACTAGATCTATTAAATATCTATTGGATTAATATTTTAAGTGGTATTTGGTCTAGATGTATGTTACAAGCATATAGAAATTTAAGAATATGGAAAGTGCTCTGGTCCACCTAGTCAATCCCCTCATTGCTGTAACACTCAGCAGGAGAGCCTGATTTTTCCAGCAGGTGTATCCGGCTATATCAAATGTTTAATCCACCTGTGCAAGACAGCCAATTTCAGAGCATTTATTCATGGAAGTGGTTTGCGTTACTGTCTCCAATTCTATGTCTGATCACATACAGAGTGGCAGTTTTATAATACAAAAATATGCAATACTTCAAAAAGGTTCATTAAGCTAACCTCTGTTACAAAGGTAATTTACATTTACTGTACTTCAGGCCATTACAGGTGCCATCATTTTAGGCAAACATGAATAGAAAGCTGCAATTTTTACCCCAATTTGATCTTCATTTTTCTCACAGCCAGCATTCAACAGGGCTGAGTGGGCAGAAGTAGGAATGGCTCCACCTCATGCCATTCCCTGTCTCGGCTTGCTACAGGCAGACTAACGTTGAGCATTTCCCCTCCACGCTCTGCAATCACACATCACTGGCAAAAGGCAATTCTCAGAGTTGCAGCATTTGGGTTCCGTTTCTTGCACCCTTTAAGTTTAAGCTGAATTAAGCTAAATCTCATTCAGAATCTTTAACCTGAGCTTTTACTGTGATTCATATAACAACTGCCACTCCCCATGAATTTCCTGTAGATTTCTCTGTTTAGCCACATGAGGTATATCTCAAATGGAACCTCCTTCCCAATATATTTGTGTTTCTCGCTCTGGTCCCATACAGCTTTGAGAAGACAAACAACAGCAACAGCAGTGGGGGCAAAAATAATGGTTTACCTCCATTTTGAAGATGGACAGAAGCTAGAGATGAAGGATTTTTTTTTTTATTTTTTGCCCCCATCACTCCATATGATGCACATAGAGTAATGGCATGTGTTTTTTTTTCCATTAACATGCTGGGAATGGAGCTGGGATTTCAGAACCTAGGACAAAAGTGCAAAGCATGCTTTTCCCTGTTGCCACCCAAGCTGAAAGAGTTTAAAGCAACATCACTACCTATAGTTCCACTTGTGTTCTGCTGACAGAAGATCTGGATTTAGTTTCCAAAATGACCTTAGAGTTTGCGCAAAAGGAAATAATTTCTTTTTAAAGAGAAGATTTTTAATGCAGTAGAGGTTTATTTGTACCATTTCCATAGCATTTACAGTACTGGCACATTAATCCAAAAGGAAAGTTAAGGGTCATATACAGACAAGGTGCTGTAGAAGATGGACTGGTAGGGAAGTAATCATTGACAGATAAAGCCACTGATGTAGCTTGAGCAGCTTGAGGAAAGTTACAGCAATATTACAGGGTTTTGTCATCAGTGTATTAGTGTAAGATGAGTTCTGAGGAAGTCAGTGTTACCAGAAAATGATTGCTGCTGAGCAAAAAGTACTGCATGGTACTGGCTGAAACAGAGTCAAGTGCTGGATAGTTGATCAAGATATGGAGACGAGTGAAAGCAATGTAGCCTGCGCTTCTCATTATGGTGAGTAGAAATCTGGATCAGAGCAAAGGGGCAAATCAGTAACTGTACTAGAGTGTGTAAGGAAAGTTACAGAGCACCTCAAATGTTTTTTCCAGTGCCTTCCACAAGTGCTAGACATGCTGTGAGTATGTCCTATGTCTTGTTCCGCTTATCCCCATTCAGAACATACCTTTGCCAGGCAGCTGGATGATAGCTCCCCAATACTTCGTCTCCCACCAATGACAGTGTTTTTCATTGCATCAAAAATTCTGACTTCTACCGCCTACCCAGTTGAGTCCATCATATTTTCCACTCCCCTCTTGGAAGGGAGGCAATCTCTCCCTTATCAGCCTTCTCTAAAATAAGGAGCCATTTACAAAATATATGGCCATGGTACTTCAGAACCTGCCAAGACTTCAATATGCTATTGACATTACAAACCAATCCAATTTCAGGTATTCCTTTACTACAACTTGCCAGAAAATAATTTTGTTAGTATGTCTATTAAAATAGCCCCTTCCATCAAAGTTTTATTGTAATCCTCTGATTGGTCCAGCTTTTTACTTGGGTAGCACAGATCGTATCAATGTCTTGCCAGACAAGTATGACCTGGTTGTTTTAAATGGGCATTTCACTTTTGCCCCCACTAATTCAGAATAGGGCATGTAATTTACTACAGCTGACATGGAGATTCTTTGATCTCTTTTTATAATCCCAAAACATTGTAGACTTACAACAGTGAGTAGGCTTAGCCATGTGACTTCTATTAAAATCAATGAGACACTCATGGCATGAAATCCCACAAAATCATTCCATTGAAAATTAATTATTCATAGTAATAACACATTTCTCTTTCCATCTAAGCATTGCAAGCATCCTTTCCAAGATTAATTAATTACGGTTCAAAAGAGGTACTGTACTAATGAGGCAGGCAGTTTATACCTATTTTCGTATTTGTGTATACAGAGACAAAGCCAGATAATTCGCTGTCTGTTTAAGGAAATTTCAAAGAAAGAAACTCCCTTTGCTGGGGATTTCACTGGTTTTGATGAACTGCTACCAGAACCAGAGGGAACTACAGTGTAAAAGTACTCCAGCATCTCATAGACATTTTTCTCCAAAGCACAAGAGCTAAGGGATAAAAAGTGGATCTCTGTAGAAAATTGGTCTAGGGCTAGAGTTCTTTTAAGATTTTCTTTTCCACAGCACACAAACCCAGAGTGACCTAGCAAAAGTCACAGTGAGTTTGTGGTCAAGTCTGAAGCAGAATCCACTAGTCTTCCCAAATCCCCACTCACAATATTAAAAGATAGTCCTTCCCCTTGTAAACACTGTTATCAGTTCAGACTAGTCAGTTCAGCCCCAGAGTTCAGATCTGCCTTTTGCCATTCTCCATCTTTGTCAGATAAAACACAGAACTATCTTGGGTAGGTTTTATGGAACTCATAATAATTGTGCATTGAGAATCACCTGACTGAAACGTTAAATTACAAGCTGTGTATTCATGGAAACAATATTGGTTTCACACTTTAATTTGTGCAGATACCCTGGATGCAAGTACTGCTGGCTTTATAAAAGTAAAAATTTTTAGGTTTCTGGTCCCCAGTTCTAGCCACCTGAAAATCTCTCTCTAGTCTCCAGAGAGAATTATGCACTGAATTAGGGTTGGGGGATTAGGATTGGGATTCAAAAAAAAACAAACAACAGAGCAGACCCATGCTAAATGATAGAAAACACTGAGGGCAGCTGATTCTGAAACCCCAATTCACCCATGGATTTAGCCCTTCTGGCCAGATACCTAACCCTAAGCCTTCTACCAGGCTGTCCACATTTTCCCTTTGTGAATGGATGATTGGCTTTTTCTTTTGAAACACAGGTGGAAGGAAATGTGAAGGTGACAATAGCATATTGTTTCTGACAGCTGTTTAATGGAAAACACATAAACAGTCCTAGGAAGTATGGGGTATCCCAAAGAACAGTGTCTTATTAACTACAGGAGCAATGGTACTTCCTCTGGAGTTTGCCCTTCCAGGGCCCAGGAGTCCCACATTCATTTTCTTCTTTTATTCACAAGGCACTCCTTTTCAAATGAATGACAGGAAAATGGTCCTATTCAAGGTTATTTTGTTATTATGGTGTCCCTTTAAGAAGGTAAGAGATGATGGTTTATGTCTTCTCAAGCTGAAGAGGACCTAGAACATGTCACCCTTGAACTTGTACCTGAAACCTGATTATTGGTTACTTAGAAGGTGAGATCTTGCACTCCATCAAGTGCTTTTGAATGACAACAGCTGTGATTCTTTTGTTTCATGTTGAAGTTTGGGTAAAACATTAGACCACGCCTAACAAAGCAGAGTCATAAGGGGATGTAGTCCCCCAGACACCTCATCTGTAAATCCCAAAGAGACCTAAGGATTGAGAGGACTGCAGTTTTCTGAAGGTATGCAATAATCATTTTCTGCATGCCCAGGGTAATTTTATTAGCTAAAAAATGTGTCCGGGTGGTTTATGACAGTTTCTGAAACTTGTCTCTCACATGTCTGTGCCTTGTTTGCTTTCTGCATTTCAGAGAGACTAGATAGCAGCAGTAATTCAACCAGGTTCCCCTTGTGAGAGACAACCTGTCCTTTAGTGCCTGCAGAAGCTGAGCACTGTGGACTTATCAGAAACATAAATAACATCTTGACTCTCTGGAGGCCACAGCTCCCAGTTTCTACAAAATTCAGATGTGTTCCCTTGCTGATGGAGTGTTTCCCACATATTTTTCTGTGCTTTCATTGTATCAATACCTATATTTCACCTTAACACTAATCTATGTGCCTAAGACCTGTACTCAAAACTCTCAGACAGGGAATTTCTAGGAGACTAAACCCTAGAACTCATGTACCAAAGTCAAGGTAGTCTCAACATCCTCAACATCTAGCACTTAAGCTTCAGCCACCATCTTTGGAGAATTCTCTTGTTCAGTTTTCTTTTCTCTTTTTGCTTTCCATATAATCCTTCTCTCTTTTAATATCATTTGCCAGTGTCTACTCCCCATTCCAGATCAGCTTCCTTAGAGATGGTTGAGCAACATTTTCACACTGTTTCCTATCTTGCAAAAGACCTTACATTGGGAGTAGCCTTCATTCCAATTACTTTCTAAAGAAAAGGGAATCCTTAGATTTTGTCACAGTGTAGACTGTGCTTTAGTTCAGATGTAAAGAAGGGACAACAGTTGCAGAAAGACAACATTCCTTTTTATTAACATCAGAATAACTTTACCCATCCTTTAGAAATTAGAGAAATAATTCAAAATGTGTATACTGCAGTAGTTTATGCAAGTTATTGTATTAACAGTTAACTACAAAACCAACAATCTGCATACTTTTTGACTAAATATCCTCTCCTAGAGTAATAAGGAATTCCAGTCAGCATTTTGGAATGACATTAAGTTTGTGACAAAGAAGTCACATTCTAAAATGGCAATCTCGCGTTATTCTGCTAATAAACAGCAGTGTCAATGGGGGCTGGCAAAACTTCAGCTTGTCGTAAGCTTTACAGTATTTACTTCTGCAGCTACCTAAGTGAACCCGCAAATCAGGGAGTTTTTGATGCAAGGCCTGAGATTATCTTTCACTTGCAGTTGCAAAGCCAGAAACACAAATTACACCTGTGTAAACAAAGGCTAAGCTTCAGAAGGTTGTGGAAGGAACTTGCCAGCAATATGATATACTTTTGTCTCTACTCATGCTTCTGTGCCTAAGAACATATAGTGCATTCACAACAGACTAACTTAAAGGCAGTGCATCACTCTAAATTTCAAATCTCTTTTTTATTATCAGTTTAAGTCACAAACATAACATTAAACTTTTTTGTATCTGACTTATTAGATTTAGAGTGTTGGTGCACCAGTTCAAGGTAACTAAACAGCTTTATTATATCAGCAATAGCCTTGCAAGATATCCTCATTGTATTCTGAAGGACTTAATTTAAGGAGAAGATACTGGGAAACGTTCTATTTTTTTTCTATTTTAGAGAGCCATAATCAGATAAATAGTGAGGAGATACAAAAGGAGAACTCTAAGATCCTATGGGAACAAGAGCAGGAGCCATACCCTTAATCTAATGGGATGTATTTCAGTATAGTGCACAAAAAAATAGGTATTCTCTTTGTATTAACAATACAGCAATCTCAGGAGCACTTGTCCATGTAACATGCTGAATATTTATCCCTATTTGTCAAGAGTTTTTAAATAGTGTATTGTTATTACAAATGTTCATAGCAGTTTACCAAATAAAAGAGGAATGATCTTCTAAATGAACCCCCTTTGAATCAAACTTTTAAAATGCCATATCCTATCTTCAATGGAAGCAGCAGCTCCACTTTAATAACTAATATTACGTGATAGCATGTAGACCACAACAAAAACAAAGGAAGAAAAACTTCCACTCTTTCCATTTTATGGGCTTGTTAAAAAGAGACTAAAAACACCATTTTGTTGTTGCTGGATTCAGAAACCTCACAGCTCTAGGTGCAAAATGAGAGGAAGCTGCTCTGCAATTGAAAATGAACAATAGATTTAAATAGTACCGAAGGCATGAAAATAGCTGGCTAGAAGCCCAGAATCTATAAATAGTACCAAACTTGTTCATCATAACTCCACTGACGATGACAACATCATCAGGAAATGAAAACAGAAAAAGCAGAAAAGGAATAAAAGCAATGGACCTCAGGAATGAAAGGCCAAGCTTTTCCAGGGCAAGCTACTCAAGTTAGACAGCAATCCTAGGGTGGGAAAGCAGCAATGGCAACTAATAATGCCGTGAGTCCTGCTGTGTAACGGTGCCAGGGAAGGAGGAAGAAAAAAGAAAAGGAACCACTCCACTGTAAAATTACTGTTATTGATGCAGATTCCTAATTTTTATAGGAATGGTGAAATGTAGTGTTTATCATTTGTCTTGAGCATGATGAATACAGTATGTGATTTATACAAACAAAACCTTTCACTTAGCACAGAAGTTATGACATACCCTTCCTTCCCTTTTCCATGTAAATCCCTTTAACTTTTAAACAAAACCAGAAATAGCACCAGTACTACACAGATATATTTTTTTAATTTTTTTTTTAGGCTTTCTTCATCGAGCTTAAGAACACAGAACTACAAACTCTGTGGAAAAATGTGATCATTAACAAGAATAAAAATAACCCAAAATTAAAGCAATGTATATGGAAACAACTGACTGCAGAAAAAAATCTTCTCCTGTAAAAATACAATATGACTGAAAGAAGAGCTAGAGGAAAAAATGCAGTTCATACAGATGGAAGACAGAGTACATAAAATATGTTCAAAATAAAACAAATCAGAAACAGGTTCCGGTGCTATGATACTCAGATCAGATCTCAAATCCAGAGATGGAACACGATGACTTATCATAAATGCTCATAAATTTGAGCAGATGATTTTGTGTTCTATCATTCCCAGTTGATTTCTGAAATCCTCACTCCCTTTGATTAGAAACTTATTCTACAATAACTTCTGTGGGGTTATTTTCAAAGTGAGACATTGGTTAACCTGAGAAAAGGTGACGGGTTCTAGATGTCAGTATTCAAAACCACATGGTTTGTATGATTGAAACCCTTCACCCACCAAATACTCCCCCCCCAGGGGAAAAAAAAACCAAAAACAACAAAACAAACCCCAAACCAGAAAGAAAGTATAGACACTCCCCAAAGGATGGTCTTTCCCTGTCACTCTGAGCACCCACCCCTTACCCCAGCACTTAAAGGCATGGTATTTGCCTGGAATACTTGGCAGGGTTAACAGTTTGCTACACATCTGCTGAAGGGCTAAGCAGGCGTTGGTGATTCGCAAAGGCTGTCTTCTCCTCCCCTCCCCACCTCCCCCCCATGCACACATACCTCCTTCACCCAGTTTGGAGAAGGTAAAAATGACAGATTGCGAGGGGCAAGCTAAGGTAAAAACTAAGCAGACTTGTAGTAGGAAACTCAGGAGAAGTCAACCTTTTTGGACAGTTGAGATTACCTAATTGGTACAGGTCTTTGTTAATTAAGCCATTCCATCAAGATGGATGGGTTTTGGCTTTATAGAGGACCAATTTTGGATTGGAAAAAGCTGAAAGATCATGTCTACAGACACAGACTTTCAAAACAGAACTGCAAAAATATTTAGATATAATTTCAGAAGATGCACTACTACCACACATGCCACTGTTTTGAGACACATTAATGAAGGACACTTTGGATAAGATGTAGACATGTAGGCATTATACGCTCAGGGAACTTTCTGTCCCACATGCCTTTGCTCTGAAGATGATTGCCACTTACTGGGATTGTCCCTAGGCCAGGAAAACCCAAAAGTTTTTTGGCCTGAAAGTATCAGCTTTAGACTCTATTTGCACTCAGAGACCTTCATCAGAGATGTGCATTGTAATACGGTATCAGTCTTATGAGGCTATTTAAATTAAAAAACAAATGAAATGTCAAATGAAAAAATATGAATCACTGGGTAACACACAATATTTGAAATTAAAGTGTCATAAAGTATCATTTGTCTAAAAAGGAAACCACTCCTGGTAATAAAATATTTATTATTATTTATTATTTTATTTTAAAAAATAACTGCATTAAGAAAAACTGAGATATGATCCAACAAACTATTTTAAAATAAATTGAAAATACTGATGCCATCTGTATACAAATGCAGTGGACTGAAATTTGACTTTGCTACCAGGTGAAGTGAAGAGGCGCAGATTTCCTGGCCTAACAAACAGCAGCATTCCTGACAAAAACATAATAAAATGGACCGAGAAGCATATATATGTTCCTGGACATCTGGAGGCAGTGGCATAATTTCATTCCTGGTCCAGTACAGAGTGCTCACAGAGCTGTTCAAAGTAATGACTAAAGCTGAGCATGTTCAAACAGCTCTTTCTAGGTACTAGAAATCAGCTGAGCATGTTCACCGCTTCTCCTGGTTGCCAGCAGAAGCTGAGGTAGCTTGGGTAAGTATCTTAAAGCCATTGCACACACCACTAGTGTCTGGGTAAAACGTTTCATCGATGCCTTGGGTTGTAGAGTATACCTGAGGGAACAGAGAGTGGGTTAAAAATGATAAAATGAGAGTGTGTGTCTAAACAGTTAGAAATACAAGCTCATTTTACTTTCAAAAATATTCCACAAAGATGTAATCTAAACACTACACATAGATACTTCATCTAAAGCAATTAACATAATATCAAGTGCCAAGTTGTGAAAGCTAGAAATCTATATCTTGCTACTATCATTCCATCATTCATGGCAAAACAATGCTGATACATTGCCCTAACAGCAATACAGTGTCATTAAGAGTTTAAAGACTGCAAATGTTTTCCAGGACATTGATCTATTTATGGTGAGGAAAAAAATAAAAAAGAACAAAAAAAGAACAGAAAATCTCTCAGTGTTCTGGTGTCGATTTGACTGAGCCAGACAATCCTTCAACTTTTAAGAAGAACAGTTTAGGAACCTTTAATTCTCCTCACCTCTTAGAAATGATGGCGGCCTGCCAAAGAGGAACAGGTTTTGTGCTAAGCCTCTGCTTAGACTATATTCCTCCTACCAGATCTTCCTGCCAGAGGCATCAGTAGGATTTGAAAGCGAGGGCTGTGGGCCACAGATAGAAATTCAATATTTTTTGGGAGAAAAAGATAAGCCCCAGGAGCTCTGTGTTTTACTGCTCTCTTCACTGTGGAGAGTGGCACTTGATGTGATCCTCACTGCTGAGCATGACACAATACATTTCAGAGCTGAAACTATTGGACTGTAGCTAGATTTTGCTTTAGGGTGGAAATAGGTAGTGTTCTAGAATCAAGAAAATACAAAAAATGATGGGGATGTTGAGTCCTCACAAAGCAAATAAACTAAACATAATACAATAGAGCTGGAGGCACGCTGCACTACCCCCACTTTATGTACACACACACACACAAACACACGTTATTTATTTAATTTTGTTTAATATAAAATACAGAGCATTTATTGGCATGCAGAGCTTTGTCACTAGTTTGTGAATTGCATTAAGTCATCTCACCTGGGGCTTAGTATTCAACCCTTGTAGGCATGCAAACCAAATATTAAAAAAAAA
>VUYV01000050.1:1752576-1764682 GCA_008711295.1 Anarhynchus alexandrinus | reverse complement strand
AAAAAAAAAAAAAAAAGCCTGGAGCCTGTTTATATAATTTAGCATCCCATTCTGAACTTTAAAAATTCATAATCACGTAGTACTTTACAGTCAAGTTAATCATATCACATCGTATCACCGATAGGTGCAGAAATAAAAACTCCTTAGCATGTTTCGGATAATCACGCTCAGTGTGCCATGACTTTGTGATTTCTTTTATAGGAAAGAAACACACCTGCACGCAGAAATGCACAGCTCTGAGCAGAAATGCTGCAACCGTATTTGTTGCACTGTAGGTATGCACTGACTAGTTATTTCAGGGCTTTAAAATGTCTATAAATGGGGCTCAACAGCCTTGCCAATTGATTCAAGGGGGGGCATTTGTATACATTGAAAGATTCTCAGAAGTCTGAGGTTAAAAAAAACTCAGAAAAGGGAGGAAATAAAGATTATACAGAAAGTTAAGTCTCTAAGGAAAAAAACAAGCACAGTAATGTGTTAATGTTACACACAGAACTGGAGAAAAGACAGATAACTTTAACATGTATGGAAGAAAGTGTTATTGAAAAAGCAGTTCTTTTCTCCTAAACGAAGAAGAAGACAAAGTTCACTGTGGCTTAAAAAAGTCGGGTACGGAGCTCTGTTTCAGAACTCCACAAATATTTGCAAAAATTTTCTGAGGTATTTGCCCAGCTGTCATGATGACTAAAAGGGAAAAATAACAGTCTACAAATATTTGAAGGGAGTAAACACCAATGAGGAAGGAGTATAGCACCATTAGTATAATGACGGTGGTTCTGTGGTTTAAATATAAGTAATGAGATGCTATTAAGATCTGGAAAATGTATATTGACACTTCAGAAAAACTTCCTAACAATGGCATCAAATGCCTTTGGAACAAGAGCCTGGAAAGTGCTTGTCTTTTGGTCAGTTTAAAACTCTCTTCTTTCGTTCTAAGGTTGCTCCAAATTGCACAGATCATTTCAGCTTCCAGTCAGTCCACCACCATGTGAAAAAAAAAGAAAAAAAAAAGTGGCTTAGTGTCACCATTTCTATGTTTAGAAGCTGAAAAGTTTAAAAATTTGTGAAGCTGAGGGGTTAACCCAATGTCCAATCTCTTATATTTTACCTTTTACAACTTCTGTAACTGCATCAAGCTTAAATGTGCAACTGAATCCAAAGTTTCAAAGCAGCATTCTTTGCAGATGAAACATTACCCTCTTTCTTTCAATGCCAGATTTCCATTCTGTTTTAACATTTAATTATGCTAGAAGTTGTTATTTCAAGAAGCCGTGGGTTTGAAACTGCTTTATTTATATAAAAATGATATTTGTCATATTTTTTCAAGAAGGCTGTGCCCTACTCTTCTGACTAATTTTTCAATAGAGATGTGCCATAGTAACATTTTCTCGCTGATAAATATTTTTATTAGCTTTATAAACACACTAAAAAAGTTGTTGAAAATGGCAAAAATCAAACCAATTCTAGTGAATTATAACAAAGCTACACTATGGTAATAGAAAACATCTGCTGGCAATTCGTCATTTTTAGGAAAAGTTTATTGTCTAAAACACTAAGGGCCAAATTCAGAGCCCACTGATTTCATAAAAGCCTGACATGCATTTCTTTCAAAAAGTCTAGGAATGTAGCTGACACACAGCTTAAGGTATTAGAAATTAAAAGTTTTTCATTATTGCCTCTATTCAATTTTCTTTTAATGGAGTCGAAGAGGTGTCATTGGGCTTGGGAAAAGCTGGGCCCCAATTTAATGGCACCAAGGGGAAACATGGAGATTTCATCTTGTCACAGCTGTAAAATTAGAGTGGAGGAGAAGGCCACCAGCCCCACTTCTGAACTGAGTGGGGTGGAGGGATGGTGTCCTGGGTTGTCCTGGAATACTCCCAAGCTGGTGGGGGTGGCAGGAGGTTAAAGACAGACATTGACGTTTGGAGACAATTCAGATAGACCATCTGCATAGCTGTGTGGAAAGTTTTTAAACCAGCCCTGTGTGTAGGTCCCTAATGGGACTATGGAAAATTCAAGATCCTCAGTTCAGCTTCTCCCAAGTCTGGCAAAGGTTTATTCTGCATTTCAGTTGCAGGAAAGTCACAATTTCACTCTGATTCTGGGAAGTAAATACTGATGCCCGTATATTAAGAAATGAAGGACAAGTAAGTTCTTGAACACCAAATCCTCAGCTCAGCATCCAGCTGTTGACAGTAAAAAAATTTCTATTTGAGAACATCAAGCAATATTTCATGTATATATAGGGTAATCATGCAGCTGTTGGACATTCTGACCTGTTGGGTTTGATGCACTTACTGGGTGCTTTTTTGGTCAGGGAAGCACTAACAATTAGGAAGAATCTCCAAGAATTTCCAACTTCACATAAACTTTGTGTCCCATATTCCTAAACACCTACAGCTCTGCTGGAGACAGAATAATGGCATAGACTTTTCTTCAGCATGATTGCAGGACCCCTTTATACTTTAATTATTTAGGAAATTCATAAGATGTTGTTCATAGGTCTTTCTTGATCCTGTTTTGATTTGTGACTTCACTACACAGAGACGTGGTGGGTTCGGACCACTTTTGTCTTTAATCTGCCCCAAATGAGGTACAGTTCCTTTTCACTATGAGGCAATTACTTTACAGCCCTCTTTCTATCCAGCCTTTAGTACTGATTTGGACTGAGCTATAACATACAATAAGTCATCAGCTTGAATTTAAGGCACCCCACTGCCTTCTGAAAGAAGCTCTGGCTTAAAATGGAAGTTAAAAGACCAGTGAGAGCCCTTCAGCTAAACTCAGAAACACTGTATACATTGTGGTCAAATACTAATTAAACAGTAACTGAAGTACTAATTAAACAGTTACAGCTAGAGGCTTTGACATTCAGTTTCATGTGTCTGTATTTTACTGGCATCGTCATGGGTGGCAAAAACAAAACTAGTCATAGGATCAGAGATTAAATACCTTTAATTTCACTAGCTTATTGCTTGTTGGTTCAGCTGCAATGGTGGCCATTAAAAAGCTACTATTCTGTTATGGCTAATGCACAGCAGTACCTTGTATCTTAGAGAAACTGTACTGGGAGTGCTTCACATCAGCTTTGTTCATACCAGATATAAGTGATACTGCAGAGAAGAAATGACTTTCAAGGCTGATTCTTAGAGACAGGAGAGAAAGAGCTACAAACTTCCATCTAGCCTGAGAAGCAGAAACATCTCACAGATAGTGAAGTATCTGAACTAAGCAGCAGTTGAATCTCTGTGTGCCATCTCTACTTATAAAAGCTGTCATTTCTGCTGGTAGGAGTTTTCATGTACTGTTTTGGGTTGGTTTTTTTTTTTTGATGGGGTGAGTTCTCTGAGCTTGACCAGTTTCAATGCGAATAGGGTGCTACCCACTACCTTTTCTGTGGTTGATCCCCTGCATGCACTAGATTCACCATGGATTTCAAGTGAGCTGACATTTGATGAACCTGGTGTGACTTTCAGGCTGGAAGTGAAAGAAAGCGCTGATGTTACTGAGGTTTGCATAGGAGTTTTCAATGTGAGCTGCTACAAATCCATGAGAATTGCTGTAGAGAATTTCAAGAGACACAAAGAAAACTGCCTAATGAAAAAGAGGCCGTAAACAAAGCCAAGCCAAACAATCATAAAAACTCTGTGCATATTTTGTCTAGATGCTTTCTGGTACTGTACATTTCCTGTTTTGACAATCATTTTAACTGCTACCATACATCAGTCCAAGGATATGACAATGCTACAAAAACCACTACAATATATCACTTTCAAGTAGTTCATTTTACTGAAAAATGCTATTGTATTTTTTCAGATGAAGTCCTCTTCTTTTTAAGAAAATACATTTTCATGTACCATCTTTGTCATGAGCCAAATCCTTCAGTCTTTACTCAGATAAAAAATCCAGTTAACTCTGTTTTAGTTTTGGCTAAAAAGAATGACAAGATTGTTGGCCCGCTGCATGTAAAAATATTGATTTCTAACTTCTGAGTGAGTGGAAGAAAATTAACGGGTGTGGAGTGAGACCTTGATAAAACATAGGACAGAAATAAATTCAGTTTGAAACTGAAGATGCACCTACAGTACCTCTGTCATGTCTTATATCCATATCAACATTGCTCTAGAAAGTCGAGTGTTGGCAATTGACTAAAACTCAAGGAAAAACACTACTAAGTATTGACAATGGCCTCAGGAAAACTCTGATCCTTAAGATGGTAACATGCTAAGAAAAACTCATACTGAACAACAAATAAGATGATTAAGAATACAGAACACATACAAACAAGAACAGCATTGAAAAACTGTAAAGCGAGAATTTAGATCTTTCACGTTACTCATACAATCTCCAATTTCTAATTAAGAAGCTGAAAAGGAAAATTAATTGGAAAACACAAAAAGGAAGACCAGACACAATATTAGAGTAAATACTACCATAAAGACTACAAATATGAATTGGACTGGAAATGAAAAAGGAGGTGTTGGCTACAAAAGCATTGTGGATAAGCTTCAGGTGATCTAGTGGAAGTTCTCATGTCCTTTGCCCTTTTATTTTAACTTATTTAAAACAAGATTAAATGATCTGGAAACTTATGAATATATTTTCACTTCCTATCATTTAATACACTTGCAGTAGGACAAACAAAAGAAAATGTTATAATGAACTCAGAGATGATTATTTAAAATTTAGAATAACAGATCATTACGGAGGCCAATGGAAAAATTAATATTGCCACCTATTGGTGAAAATTGAGAAGGCCAAATAATTCCTAATAATTTGCATATCCCCAAGGAAGGTCTTGGCCTGTGTAAAATGACTGATAGTTATTGTTTTGATTTACCTGACACCAGCTAGTCCAGGGACTACATATAGCAATCTCTGTGAAAAAGTTAGCACTGCCATATTCCTTTCTACTATGGCCAATGCTACCGGACCCTAAAAGACCCAAACACACCCCCAAAAAAATAAGAAAGAAAAAATTGTAACAATCTGTTGGGCTATTGTGCAATATATTTAATAGCAGCACTTCTGTAACAACATTAAATTAAATTCATTAACAGTCTAACTCATTGAATAGCAGCAATTGTTTTATATTCAATCTCTTCTCAGCTTAATCTCATTTTTCTTCCACATATCTCCTACCTCAAAAACCTTCCTTTCATATATTTAGTACCTCTTTTCTTCCTCTGCTTCTTGCCATTTCTTCCTTGTATTACGTCCACTATTTCTCTTTTGTATTTGATATCGGTACTTCTGCCGTTTGTTCACATTACCATCCATCTACCCAAACATAACCACGTGCACATTCCTCCCCCCGTCCTTGCCCTAAACAATCTCTCTGCAAAATGAGCAGTGACTTTATGATAGTCTTTCTTGGAAATTTGCCTTTCTGTTTAATAAAAAAACCTAACAGATGAAGTTGTTCTGCTGCTACCGTTTCCTTCTTCGCTGATACATCTTTTTACATTGCTTAAACAAGTAGCTATGTCAAGAGATACACTTTGCCTTCTATTTTTGATAGAGTAGCATCTTCAGAAAGTCTCTTCTACACTTCGTAGTACACGGGTCAATACACAGCACTCCAGAGGAGTCAGCAAATCCATGGCCTGCCAAACCCACTTTAAATTCCCACAACCCAAAGCAGTGAAGTTTTATCAGTCTTGAGAAATGGGAAAGATTTTCATTCTCTCCTTTTTTCTCCCCCTGTGCACACTAACATACCATCAAGACAGACAGTACACAGCTATTTCTAAAATGTGTTTTTAAGTACTCAGATACCTTTATAGGACACCTAATTTTGATTTTGATACATATTTACAAAAGAACTTGCTGGAAATTATTTGGACCAATTTTGTCTTAAAGGCTGCCTCTCTAAAATAGTTTGTCTTTTCAAGCTCCTCTTTCTCTTCCAAAAGCAGAAGGAAATAGAAGTGCCTTACAGAGTACCCTGAAGGTCTAAAAAGATGGTTTTAATAAACTCACAGCTGAAGGCACCGTCAGGGAAACTCTGCTGCCAGTCCTCCCTCTCAGATTTACAAGATATCAGTTCAAGTCCCGCAAATGCCTGCAACTATTGTGAAAGTCTCATGCCACTTTAGTTTTTATAGGTCAAAAACATACCTTAAATTCTACGAGAAAAATCAATAGGCAGGCAGTGTAGCCTTGTGAGGACAGCAGCCATCTGCTCCCACCAACACGCAATGTTTAATGAGAGGACTTTTTTCATTAACTTAGGCTTCTGGATAAACTCATGGACTAGCTCCATAAAAAAGCAAAGCCACACTATAACATGAAATAACGTGTAAAAGTGTTGAGCCTGTAACAAACTTTCTGTATTTCTCAGGGCAGGAAAAACCTTAACTCAGATAAGATATTTCAACACAAAGCAATCCAGTCTAACCCAGAGGAGGAGGAAGAGCACGAGGGGCCTTGGTATCCAATGACAGTCAATGAAGAAACTAATTTATGGTGAAAAATGCATAAATAATTAAATTAAATATTTTTCTCAAGGGCCAGTGTCAACCAGACTATATACAGGACACCTACATTCCTAACCTGCAGCACAGGGAATAAGGACTTTCAAATTTCTGTGTTCAACAAACAAATTATCCTCACATGCAACAACACAAAGTTTGCTTTATCACGTGGTTTCAAGAAACATTAGCAGAGTACACTGTACAAGTTGCTCCAGGCAAAAAGAAAGAACACTGCTACCATGATCCTGCTGATTGTGGGAAAGAAGGAAAAAACATCCTCACAGTTTTTGCTAATCTTTTATCATCAATAAAACTCAGACTGGTATCGCTTCATATGTTATCTTGGACATATATGGTGGATAGATTTCTCAGGAAGACTTGTGGTCAGCTTCAGAGTAGCCACAGAGACAGGCTAAAATTTTACATTCATGGTTTTGTCTCGGATGTTCCCTTGAGTGCAATACTATCTTCAAACAAGGTATTTCTTGGCAAAACCTTTTCCTTTCTGTAAAAATAAATGGTTACTTCACAAAGACAAAGTCTTTTTTTTTTTCTTTTTATGAATGGAATAACAGATACAATTTATGGTTATGGTTAAGAAGTCTGGAATGCCATCAAAGTACCCTTTCTACCTGAGGGGTAGTAGTAACCCAGTCTGCTATTGGGTCCCACTCTCACAGGGAGGTGATCTGAAAGGAGCAGCATAATATATTTAATCAGAACTCTGTTATTTAAGATGTAAATGGTAAAGTTATTCCCATATTATTTATGTGGTATTATTGGGGGGGGGGCAGTAATGTCTTAAACATTTTGTTTAAATTTTGGTTTTTGATTGTGTGATATCTTATGTCAAAGAGGAAGATAAAACAATCAACAACACCACAAAACAAAAGCATGAAAAGAGAGATTTTCCTGTATTTTTCCTAATGATATATAAGGTGGTCCACTTTTTAATCTATTGCTCTTTTTTTGGTTTGGGTTTTTTTCTTTCCATCTTTATTTATTTTGCAACGCCTACCATATAAACCTTGTGGCTAAGGAAGATGGTAATGAAGGCTCTAGTCCTATATTCAGATTCATCCATTTGGCTGCTCAACATTGCACAGATATTTGTTTATCAGTTCAGACTCTAATTTGGGGAGAATAGAGCCAGGGCCCAGGTAATAAACAGTGAAATTCCATAGAGGTGGAAGACAAGGCAAACATTTACAGTAGCCAGTAAAACATATACCACTTTCAGACAGGCTAGTTTCAGGTAGGATGTCCTAGTCTTGTGAATGACAATGAAACCAACAGAGCAGTAGTTTGGGGAACTAAAACAAGGAAATAGAATATCAAAGCAGACAAATGTAGCAGAGCAAAAGTGTTAGAGAGCTACCCAGTATAAAGAAAAGGTAGATAAAGAGGAAGACAGATATTTGTGCAAGTTCTTAATGGTGAGGACAAGAAGCTTTCTCTTCTTTATCCTTCAAAAAGCACACAGTTTCATAGAACAGAGAGGAGAACTTAAGCAAGGCAAAGAGAAAACATAGCAGATAGTCATGAGAAAGCATCTGAGCAAGTTACAAAGCTACTGCAATCTATATTCTGCTTCCCCCAGTTCTCTGTGAACCCTGGCAGAAAGGAACAGCGTGCCAAGAATATTATTGCAAACCTTGGCTCTCCTCCTAACACACACTGGGGAGTAACAGTGGAGCTGACCAGTTTGCCGACATATCCCCCCTTGAAATCAGATGGAAAGCTTTCCTCTGCAGAAAATATTCTTAAGAGTCTTATTCATGATCCTTTAAAGCTCAAAAATCAGTATTATATCATAGAGAATAAACTTCATGGGTTTAGTCTGATATTGGCCCTTAAAAAAAAAAGCAACCTTGGCTTTGCCAAGTTCTTGCAGATCAACATGAAAAAAGCATAGGCAGGTAGTATTTAGTTGCTGCTATTAGCTGTAGCACTGCTGCTCTGCTAGTTCTTATCACCAGTGTGCATGCCTGGGTTGGTGAGGGAGGGCGAAGACAAATTTATGTGGATCTAGATGAGATGCTGAAGTCTCTCATGTTTTAAAATTGTCCTAGGATTCAAACACCTTAGTCTAAAAAGGAAGAACATACTCTCGATTCACTCCTTGCTTCACACCTCAAGGGAAGAAATGGCACTGTGTTTCCAGCAGGCTTAGATCATTGGAGGAATCTTTTGTCGTTGCTGTTCATTGCGAACAAAGCACTGAAGGCCATGTCATTATTAGTTTCCACATTCTTCTCAGCCTCCAAGCTTGAGAGCTTTTATAACACGGGTCTGACGCTTACAGTCTTAAGCCTTAAGAGAGAAGAGCAAAAACAAACAGAAATGGGACTGAGAGTCTGGAAGGGAAAAACTGTGATTGTCTTTCTCCCTTTTTTACATCTGTCCTTGGCAGCTTTTCACTAGATGATTAAGTAAATAATACACATTGTGTCTAGATGCAAGGTATGTGAAAAGAGGAGGGCACAGCCCATTCTGTATTTATGGTATATATCACGAAGAGTAAATTTACATGAGACTTTCTGATTCAAGCAGCAATTAGTTTCCTCCATTCTTTTTAGATTTATTCAGGTGAGTAGATGAGAAGGGCATAGGGGCCAGCAGTAACAAATGTGTCTTGGAAACTGCGCTGACAAAGGAGAGCAACATTTATTGCTTTAAAAGGAATGCCTCGAGATCCTCAGACAGCTAGACTCAGCTTCCTAGGGCTTCAGATTCTGCCCACTTTCTTGTGTTCCTCCCTGTTTCAAATCAGAGAGAGAATTCCCCTCTTTCAAGACAGGGAATGCAGTTTCTGACACCGGTCTTCCTTTCCTGCACATCCTACTGGGAAAAACAGAAAAAGATAAAGCAGCAGAGACAGCAATGAATTTATTGTATTTAATCACCAGGTGAACTACAATTAATACTTCTTTTTAGATAAATAGAGGGAGAAAAAGAGACACAATGAAAAAAATCCAATGAACTAATGACTGAACACACCCTACCCTCAAAATACTCTTTGGTCCTGCTGTGTGAGTTAAACTCTGGATTGTTTCCTAATTATTTCAGGAGAGGGAAAAGAACTATCAAAGCAAACTTAATTTGCCTCAACTAGGAGCATATCAATGAATGAATATCTTCCTGATTAAAGGACTAGAGCTGATGTAAAAGATTAGCGTATTTAGCATAAAATCAGCTGTGGCCAGCTCTGGAAATTTCAGTGCTGCAACAGACTGTCTGTCTATCCCGTGTGCTCTCAAAGTACATCTTCAGAATTGTTGATGGCACTATTACAGATAGAGGCACCCTGCGTAGTGCAGCTGGTATTGAGTGCCTCACTTTTTAATAGAGGCAGCTAGACAAGACCCCTAGATTACACATCGACCCCTATAACTTGAAACTCTAAGGAGAAAGCTGACCAGACAAGCAGTTATGATGATCTATTCAAAGTGGTTGAATACTCTCTTTTTTGTGTGGAATAAACGTATGTGAATGAACCTTTGCTGCCAATCCTACAGAGTCTGCAACCCCCTCCTACTGTTGTCACCTCCCTTCCTCCCTCTTCTTCCCTCTCTGTACTCCCATTATGAGATAAATGGAGGAGGGGGGAACAAAAAAAAAAAATCTTCTCCTTATTCTATTTGAGGTACTTTGAGGGGAAAAATTCAAATACAGGTGAACCAATTGAATGCTGCTATAGGGCTTGTGGATGTGAGTGGGATGCATTTGTCTGCAGAACTTGAGAACTTCACCCATGTTAGTTGCTTGACACAAAGTGGGTTGAGAGGAGTATCCCTGAGAGAGATCAAGTCCACTTCACACTCAGAAAGCCTTTTTTTTTTCCCCCTAGCTCTGTTCTCTTAACTCATCCTCTTGTTATACTTCAGTGTATTTTTTCCTATTTCACCCTGTAGAAGTGACGCTGAATGCAGATGAGCTATTACTAAATCAGTGAAAGAAACTAGCATTACTAGATACTTTTAACTGGTACCAAATGCACTGGTAATGCTCTTCAGCATGAATTCAGGTATATCAGATTACTTCAAGGACTTTGGTAACTGCCAGAAACAGAGTAGATATATTTGTCCTGTTTTATTTGAATATCTGTGACAAAATGTGCAACATTTCAGTTCTTTGGTTTGGGGTTTTTTTTTGCATATAATTTCTGCTTTTGAATTGAATTGCTTTCATCAGTATCTTTATTTAATCATAATTAGTAAAATGTTTCAACATATTATTTTCCCTAAAAATAAATTCTGAAAGAATTATATGTAGAATTAAACAAACAAACAAAAAAACCCAACCCAACCCAACCCAAACAAGTGAAAACCCCACCCACTTTGCATCCAGTATATAAGAAGGAAAATAAAATCTAAACTCTAAGCAAGGATTACCAGGTCATTACAAAAATGCAGGTATGAATTAGATACATACATGTTTTAACTAAACTGGGTTATTCTAATAATAAAATTACTCATTAATCATACATTAAACAAAAATATCAGCTGCGGTATTAAACTACAGAGTCTTTCATCTCTTTGCAAAAAGATTGAAATACATTAATTAATCCTGCAACATTTCTAACTACAAACAGCTTGTATGCTGGAATGCAAGGCTTAAATCTAGTATTAACGAAATTTCATAAAATTCTTTTTCCTTTGTGGCCTATTAGTCTTCTTGCCAGTCTAATTATGACATTTAATCTATATGATCATTATTAATCACTGGCCATTATACTTTTCCCTATAAATTCCTATGGCTAGTTCACATTTATGAAAAAAATTCTGAACTTGGCTACAATACACAACTACAACTGCACTTATCTTAGAAAATCTATTTTAAGAACCCAATTATGGGACAATTCAGCAAGAGATTCTACTCATAAATTCAGCAGCCAAAGCCATCAACCCCTATATATCTTATACGGTCCATTGGATGATGGTTAAAAAATAAAGTGATGTCAGGGAGGGTATGACACATTGAACTGAGGACTTAAATCACTTTGGCTCTTCTGCACCTTTGTTGTCTGAACTGAACTTGGATAAGCTGCCTGTTCAGGACTCACAGTCAATTATCACTGATAATTTTTTCAGCTATAAAATGACTGCAATACATATTGCAGTTATTGAAACACTGAACTAAAATGTCATAATTGCCATCAATAATCATTTTGCCTTGGTTAGGACCTGCTTGAACAGTGTGCTGCTGTATTAAATGTTTCAGAATTAAGTTACAGCATATTAAATATCAAAACAGTGTGCATAGATGAAAAGTCAGAATATTTTCCTCAGAAAGTACCTTATTTGAGAGTCAAAGTTATGAAATTTGTCAATGCATGTGTTTGTGTTGTCTTATTTCCACATCATTAAATACAGGCTGTAACTGTAACTAGGAAACAGACTTTTTGTTCAAAATGCACAAGGCATAAGAAATACAGATACACATAGATTTAACGCTGTTACTTTATTAAACAGAGAGGGATTAGACAGTAAATGGCTGGGGGGTAGAATCCTCCTTTTCCCCTCTCACCCCAAAATATCAAGCTCTCTGTTGGGTCCAGCACAGGGTTAAATGGCATCATCTGATATAAACAATAAATCAGAGCTGGCTCTATTCAGCCTAATCTT